>VZTJ01003401.1:384501-405669 GCA_013397795.1 Orthonyx spaldingii | reverse complement strand
AAAAACCCCCCCCCCCCCCCCCCCATCAAATAGCTGTAGATTATTTATCACTGCCATTCTATTTCAGATCAGAAGTCTAATAAACCACCCAGAGTGGTTGCTTGCAACGTGTCCCTTGGGAGCTCACGGGGATGGCAATGTGCCAGCTCACACTTGAGCAGGAGCAGAGCAGGAATTCTTTCCCTTAATGACACCAGTTCTGTGAGTTGCAGTGTGTGAACTCAGTTGGACCTTGAATGACAGACTTTCCTAAAAATGACTTTTTGGTATTGTGGCAAATTCAGACAATTCAAGATTGTTCTGTGTGGTGCATTCCTCTTTTTTTTTTTTTTTGTCTATCTCTAGATCAAGCCTAAGAGTAGTCCATTATGCTTCTCTTCACAGTGCTCAGTGGAACATATTTGAAATTTAAGGGAGGTAAAAACCTGAGAGCAGAAAGACCAAGTTTGGAGCAGGAAACAGCAGTGTGCTTGTGGGGGACAATTAAAACCTAAAACGTGGGGCTATGGTTCTTCAGGAAAAGAAAAAAAGAAGCATGTAAACCAGACCAGGAGGTCTATGAGAGAAAATTTCTGTTTCAGCAGCAAGCTCAGGGGCTGTGCTAGGAATCACGTATACCAGAAAGATGTGTTTCATGCTGAGCTTCCAGGTATTTGCTTTTATAATGCAACATCCTGAAATATGATCAGGCTGGAACAGAGTAAGAGTGAGAGGAGACAGAATGACAGTGTTTACATTCTGATTTCCCCTCCCTCTCTGTTTTTCAGTGTGTTTTGCCTGCCTGGATCAAATCCCTGTGATATGTAGGTGCTCTTTACTGTGGTGTTCCCTGGAACCCAGCACAGACAGGCACAGAGGTCCGTGGCATAGCTGGGGTGGAATCTCCAGGGTTGTACTCTGATGGAGTCAGAGCCCTTCCAGAGAGTATTCTTCTGGATACTAGGAGCCTTGGCGATTAGAAGCATGAATATTATCACTTTAAATAAGGACATGGTTAGCTGTGAGGGAGGAGAGGGTATAGCAGTGACTTTGGACTGTGAAAACCCCTTCTGAGTGTCAGGACAGAGCCCAGGGCTGAGGCAGGGAGGATGTGGCAGACTCCCTGGGGATGCCTCCATGGAGCTGAGATGGAAAAGCTGAAGTTTCCTGTTTCAGCTGCCACAACAGACTGACAGATGGGGAGGTAAAAAAGGCTGCCCCACTTTCACATGTGAAAAGCCTGCAGTGATCTAGAGAATGGCAGGAGGCTGTTCCTAGAGAATATAAGGGACAGAGAACCCTTCTCATCCCACTCTCTTCAAGGTGTCCAGCAGCAAGGGCTGGAGGGTTCCTGTTCTCCCTGCCTTGCTGTCAATAATTCCTTCCCTTCCTCTCTACCCTGAGGTTAGAGCAGGCAGAGCAGCAGGATCAATCTTTCTCCCCAAAGCATCCAGAACTGGACCATAACCATGCAAACTGCAAGATGCTGACACATTACAGAGTAGCCTGCCCAAGGGAAATTTTGTTCTTTATTCCCTTTCAGCTAAACTAGATTTTTATCCTAAAATACATGTTTCTATCTCTTTTAAAATCCCTTTAAAAGAAATTGGACACTTGCAGGCGTGTTTTAGGTGTGAAAGTAGGTGGCTGCATTTTGCTTAACAGATGTGTGTTTCCTTGTCTATAGGCTGTAGATTTGCTGCAGGGACTCTGAAAACTGCGGGGTCACATAGCAATTGTATATTAACTAAAGCTTTTGAGAATTGCTGAGATTAAAGTTTCAACAGTGTTCAGTGTGCTGGTCAATGTGCTGATCTGCACATGTCCAGCTTTGTTTTGTACTACCTGTCAAATGAGAAACCAGGATTTTGCAATAATTATGACTGTTATTCAGGGAATTGCTTAGAAAGTAAAGGTCATCTAGAAAAACAAAACAAAATGAAAAAATCCAGCCTCAAAAAGAGAAGACAGTGATGAAAACATCTAGTACTAGCAACCTGAAAAAACACCAAAGCTAAACCTGAATATTCTCCATGGAAACTAGACACATGGGTTACAATGTATTTGGTGACTTTACTGGATTTTAGTGACTTTTCTCAGCACTGAAATCAAATGCAAATCACTTGGGGAGGAAGTAACCGTCGAAGGCCCCATCCCTTTCATTCCCTTTCTTGTCACTTCTCTTTCAAAGCCTGATACTTGCTTTGCAGAGTTATTATTAGCAGCCGTACCTGAGACTGGGGAGAGTGTTGCAGGAGGAGAAGTATAGATACTTTTTTCTTTAAATAAAATAATGTCTCTTTCTTGGCCCTGAGTGTCTTGAGTAACTTCATTGTGGTGTGGCAGGGTGTGGGAGTGAAATGGAACCAGTGATCTTTGAAAAATCACCTTGAGCAACCCATTTTACTTCCAGGCAGCTCAGTATTCATCTCTGGCCTGTCCAGCTGCCTCAAAGTTGCCAGTTTATAGGTGAAAAAAAGGCTAATATAGATGTTTGCAGTATCTGTGGAAGGTTGGCATTCAACTAAGAGGGGTAAAACAACCCTTTTTCATTTAACACCAGATAGACAGAAGCAGCCCAGCAGGGACCACCTCTCTTTTGTGCATTATTTTACTAGGGGTTTGCCAGACTTGGTGACTCCCAGCCATAACAATCCTAATAATAAAGTTTCCTGCTGAGTCAGTCCCGTTTCCCATGAGAGAGTCAGAGAAGAATTGTAGAGCAGACGCTGCACTGCTCCAGGGTGTGTTTGTCAGTGGCCAGTGAGAGAATCAGGGCAGATGCTCTTCTCTGCACTGAGCAGTGCTGGGGAGGACGGGAAGACTTGTCAAACCAGAACTGCTCTGCACTGATTAAACGGCATGAGAGCAGTGCTGCTGTCTGGCCCATGTAGCCAAGTGCCTTTTTGCAGAGCTCAGAGGGAGAAGAGGGGCAGGGCGGATCTCATCTTACTGTGGGATTGGGGTGCAAGTGTTTGAAATTTCTAAACACAGGTTCAGACATGTTCCTTACTATTTTTAGGATTTGTTTAAGCATCTTCTCTTAGAGAGCAGTAAAGCCAGGATAATACTGAGATGGTTAGAATTCCTCATCTTTCATTGAATATGCTAGGTGGAACAGTCTCTGTTAAATCGCCGTGAGTTATCAGCTCTCTTTTCCTAACTAGAAAAGAAATGTAGAGGTTTTTTTTACAACTTTCTGTCAGATATTAAAACATGATAAAATGAAAATGGCTTCATGCTGTAATGCACTGGGATGATTCTCCTGAGAATGGAGTTGAGCAATGCAAAATTAATATTGATTTTATCACTGCTGCCTTCTCTAAGGAAAAAAAGTCCTTGCAGATTTAAGAGAATGTTCTTTTTGTGTGGCATTCTTTTGGGAGTTGTGCTGCCTGTATTTAAGGTCTCTACAGGTCCAAATCCCTCAAGACTGAATGGAGTCCTAGATGATTATCAACAGGATTCAATATCTCAACAATTTAAGCTCTAAGAAAATGAACCAATATAACCACAGCGACCATCTAAAGGCTTGCTCCGGAGCCCATGAGACATAATGGCACTTGGACCAGTCTCCATCCAGACTTCCTTTCTCAGGATTACAATTGTAGATGAAAACCTCTTGCAAGTCTTTGTGTTTCTCCCTTCTCCACAGTACTTTTCCCTGCTCAAAGATTAAGCTTACAGAATAGTGTTTAGGAGGATTTTGGCCACCATGACCCAACCTGAACAACATATGTTTGCACAAAGCACTTTCAAACTACAGCTTCCAGCCACAAGAATTGTTTTCCAGATAGCTCCAGCCCTGGTTTTGTGTGCATGGGTCACCAAGGTCAGTGTCACCAATCTTGTGTGAACTGCAGGGAATATGGAGACAGGAATGAACAGAGCACAGAGCAGAGTTGGGTAGATTATAGAGAGCTGTTATCTGACAGCATGACTGGTAGGGAAAGGAGGTCAAAGCTGACATTCATTACCTCATTCACACCCTGTTAAATCAGTCTCTATCTTTATTCTCAACTGTTTGGCTTTTGCCACCCACAGTCCTCCTGACTCTATCATTATAATGAATAATTCAATGAATAGTTTTAAATTCCAACTATTATTGCCTATTCCAAGCTTCTTACTTTATGGTTTATGGGGTTTTCAGGGATTGCTGTGTGTCTGTTCTGAGTGGCTTTTATAGGTTTTATAAAGGACACAGGGAAGAAGCAGTTAGTGTTTGTTGGTATAGCAAACAAACAATTCATTGAAAGTGGCATAATTGATAGACTAGAAAAATATAACTACAACGCTAAGAGGGGAGAAGAGACCAGAGGGTCCTTCAGGGTAAAAAGCATAAAAAAGACAGGAAATGAAGAGGAGCCATTTGTGGCATTCATGAGTGGAGAGACTGAAGGGCTCAGAGATTGACTTGAAGGAATATATTGATGGAGGAACAATTATTTGTACAAGTTTGAGCAAAAAAAACCCAAAACCAAACACTAAGGCTGGGAGGTGAACAGGGACAGGACAGCAGGGCTTGCATTTTAGCTTTAGGGAATAGTCAAAATGAGATACTCAGGCTGTGGCTGAGGGAAAAACGGCAGCAGTTAGAGGAGAATGAGAGGCACAATGAAGGAAAAAAGCAGTTCTGAAGCAGAGCGATATTGAAGTTCAAATTGCCCTCACCTAAGCCTGTTTTCCTAATTTATATTTTACAAGACAAACCATGAAAATGAAGTGTTTACCTTGGACCAAGCCCATGCCCAGAGAACAGTGACTGTGCAAACCCTCAGTGTGGGCAAGGCTCAGGACTTTGGGCACTGCAGGATGAAGGATCTCTCACACAGCACCGCGCAGTGCCTCAGTGTTAGTGTGGGCTGAGACTCCTCTTGCTCTCCTTGTCCGCTTTCTCCGAGCATGGAATTATGCAAAAGGAATCAAGTTTCTATTTACTTTCCCATTAGAGATGGTTTCTGAACAGTGTCCAAAGTGTGGAATATTTGACATTTCAAGGACATCACAACATCCTATTTCACTTTCTACAACCCTATATGTTTTTCCTGTTTCTAGTAGCCACTCCCATTCCCTAAAGAGGTGAGAATTTCTTATATAGGTACGGGGGATATGCTATGAGTGAAATTCTTAAGGAGAAAACCCCAAAGAGCTGATGTTCCTTCCTCTTCCTTATTTCCCTTCTCTTCGTTATTTGGCTTTCACCTCAGTAAATATTGATGAAACTGGATGCTGGAGAGATGGGGTTCTCACTGTTAGTCATACTCAAAGATATCACTACTCTTAATTTTCAAAATCCTACCCTATGTCCATTCTCCAAGTGTAGCAAGTGTACCACTTCTTTCCCATTATTCAATCATATATTTTGATATTAAAAATATTTTCAATCTAATAATTTCCGCATTTGCTATTTTCTTAGATAATTTGGAAAAAAACCAAGATACAGTAAAAAGATTTTTTTAAAGTCACTTAAAAAATATCCAGAGCTTTTGTCCTAGGAAAGCCAGAAATGGAAATTCACCGTTTGTAGCAGGAAAATGACATGAAGTTTTACAAGAAGAATAGAATTAGAGAGTCATGGGTAAATTAGCTACATGGAAAAGAACTAAACCACCTTTTTCTGGGGGAAATCAAGTCTCACAGAGGAGTCAATGGGTACAGCTGTAACAGTGACTCAGGTAATACAGTGTAGTTCAGTTAACAAAATTTTGATGAGACATATCCAAGGACTTACCAAGTAACTAAGCTGTCATGGAGTGAATGTGAATGTCCTCTCTTGAATTAACTGTGGAAAGATAAGAACCCAAATGAAGGAATAAATGAACTTCTTTCTCATGGAGAGGCCATCAGGGGAGTCGTGCTGCATCTGTGCTTGACAACGTATTTTTAAATGGTCTGAAAAAGAAGCTGAATTCAACGCTAATGAGTGAGAGTTTATGGAAAAAGAAAGCCACCAGCACCATGATGGAGAGACTGGCTCAAAAGGGGATATTGAACAGGCTCAGTGAATGAATAGTCTAACTACAGCTATCAAACACAACCAGACAAATGCATCTTCCAAAACAACATCTCAGAGTCTCCATCAGAACCTGAAACAGTTTAACAGAGGAAAAGTGTCCCTGTAGATATCCTTTCTGCTCCCTCCCTAGGTTTCTGCTACCAAACTCTTCTGCAGGATGCTGACTGAAGTGACTCTTGGATGCTGACCTCGGGTGAAGTGCTGGAGCTTCTACATTTCTCATCTTCCCGTTGCTCCTC
The DNA here is from genome assembly GCA_013397795.1 of Orthonyx spaldingii. Taxonomy (NCBI): domain Eukaryota; kingdom Metazoa; phylum Chordata; class Aves; order Passeriformes; family Orthonychidae; genus Orthonyx; species Orthonyx spaldingii. The sequence goes on along the minus strand of VZTJ01003401.1, from coordinate 399,435 downwards.
TACACAATTCTCTCTTCTGGGAGTTAGAAAAATGTCGATAGAGTTAAAGCTATTACATCAGTGAAAAAAGAGGGAAAAGCATACAGTAGTTTCTTTTCCTGGGATGTACAGATGATGTGACAGGCAGCCTTACTTCAGAAACATCAAAAGTGTAATGGTATTAATAGAATCACTCAGACCTGTGAAAATAGAGATGATCTGTCATTTACAAGTGAATGACAACTTAAGACTTGTAACTACTGGACTACATAATATGGCCAAAAAACGCTTCCACAAGCATTGTCCAGGAAATTATTACACAAAATGCTCTCCCAAGTGTGAGTCCAGGAAATTATTGCACAGCTGTAGCAAGCGTGGAGGAGATTAGTAGAGATTTTCAATAGATTTTTAGGTTCTCCATTTTTAAAAATACCTTTCATTCTCAATGCAGCTTGATTGCATATAGTAGCTGGCATGAAGGCAAGAAGCAGCTATAGCAGTCTTGGGGAGAAATTGCCAGCATATTTGGATATGCTGACAACATAGCGTCAGGATGGAAAAAACTTGCAGCATCTGAATCATAGGAAGAAGGACAGGATCATGATTCTGCAACCTTAAACAGAGGAAGAAGTTTTTGAAGGGAACAGTTCCCCCCTGCCCTGAGTAAGTATTACAGTCTTTATCATATTCAGTCCAAGAATCTCCTGGCTGTATCAATTACAGTTTGATTATAAATAGGCAGAAAGAGTCTGTGGAGTCCTTTGTCCAGCTGTGATGTCTGGTGCTGTGTTTCTATTGCCCTCAGGCAGAGATGCAAGCAGAGGGTGATGAATGTCTTGGGACACTATTTCCAAGTGACTGGGACAATACATTGGCGAAGTGTATGGCCCTCATCTAAAGAAAATATATATCCCTGCTTACCCTAGACAAGAAAGTTAATTTTCCTGAAAGATACTCCCCTCTTGCCCCTCTTCCCCTCAGTTAACTTAAATCTGGTCCAGGCTGAAGCAGTAGATGGTCCCAGGCCTGGAACTGATTCTTAGAATTGTCTCCGAGAGCAGGATCCATCAAAACAGGAGACACACAGGCTTCCATTTGATATTCATAGAGAGAAGAAAAAAGGGTGTGTCATTGTAAAGAGGTCCCAGTTTCAATATGCATTATGACCAATTCTTCTAAACTATCAACACACATGAATTAAATCCATGGAAATTCTACGATACAAATTTGGTGTTACAAGCTAGAATAAGCTGGTCATGTCCTCAGTTGATCCTAATTAAAATTGGACAGAGGGTTTACCTTGGCTATGCAGATGTACTCTTGTGGAAAATTCAGCTGCATGGATTTTGCTTGGCTTTGGGATTATGACATGTTAGATTTATTGGCTCATTTACTACAGAAAATGAGAGTCTCTGGCTCAAACAACCATTGATAGCAGTGGTGAATGGGCTGGCTGAGGAGCAGGACAGGAATGGAGAGAGAACATTTGTTCTGAAAGACAGAACACAGTCCTCACACACTGTCCTAGTCCATCATGACTGTTTTCCACAGCCACTGGACATGATCTGCTTTGCCACTTTGAAATGAATAAACGATATTTTTTTTCTTAAATGAAAAGTGTTGCAGTGAAAACAATCTGACAGGCCATAGAAAATACTACAGGGGCTTTTTTGAAGTGAGCTAGCTTCACTACCATTAGAAAGAAAAGGGATTTCCTGGTGCTAATTTCCATACTAAGAATTGAAGTGTAGGGAATGCAAAGGATTTTACATAATCTTGCTCAGGGCATAATGGTGTTTGATTTTGCAGTTACCTGCTGTATTGAGATATCCAAACATGATCTGGGAATCATGAGAATTTGAGGAACTTTTGCCAGGGGGTGTAGGCACCTGAAATTTGGGATTAAAAAGATCATATTTATAAGACTAGTGAAAATGAATAAACAAAAAAAGATGAGACATGATGACTTTTTATGTGACAATACGAAGCTCATGAACGTGATGATCACATGCAATGAATGTGAAAAATATTTTTCTATGATTCAATTTCTGACTCAGAATTTAAATCCTTTCCTGAAGTATCACTGAGAAGTGAACACTTTACTAAGGAGGGAATCTCCTAACTTAGCAAAATTGAGGGAATAAGTTTCACAAAAGATTTTAGAGCATTTGCAGAGAGGCAGCTACAAATGAGTGAAGGTTGAATGCCAGAGGAAGGATTCTTCCAAAATGTTTTCCCTCTTTTATTGCCTTATCATTAATATAATATTGCCTTAACCTTATGGGTAACTGGTAATGATAATTAGTAGTAATAACAGCAAACTTGTAGCAGGCTGTTTCTAGTTTTCTATATGAGGACTTGAGCTCCTAGAGAAGTCTCATGGGTTGGCCATGGCCCCTGTGACTGAGTGCAGGGTGCCAGGGTCCAGATCAGATCAGATGAAGGAGAGGAATGTATGGAGAAATATCATCCACTTGCTGTCTAACCCAAACTTTCACTCCTGTCCTACTGTGACTGCTGAACCACAAGCCTTCTGTTCTTACAAAGCTTTCCCTGAGGCAGCACCTCTCACTGCAGAGGCTCATGTCCTGCGTGTGCTATAATGAATTAACGTTATTTTGCTGCGTCTGTGGCGTTGCCATTGACCTGATCTGTTCTTATCTCACCTGGGGAGAAGTATTTCTGCAGTGCTAGACACAAGCCAAGACAGAATTTGACGTGAGTACCCTTTGAAGTATAAAGCAACTGGTGCCATAAAATTATTTATACAGTGTCCTGGCATTTTCAGCTACCAAGATGAACTGCTTTGGAGTATACAATAAAGCTCTTTATCAACCTGGCTTCTCATGTTGCTTACAACTGTAAAGAAAAATGTGTGGGAACACATTGGTTCTCCCCAGAAGGGACAGAAGGATAATTTCTTCAATACAAGACTTGATGCCGGCAGTGGAATTGTTTCTGGATTATCAGTTTGTAACAAAGGAAGTTATTAATACTGAGAAGTAACATTGAGCTCAACCCATAATCTATAAACCACTTTAAAAAACAAAAGTGGACTCAGCAGGAGAGAGAATACATGTGATTACCGTGCCAATTACTCCACGGGTGAGAAAAGGTGTGACCCAGATCCATGGAAGAGCACCAATTTGTGGGAACTGGTAACCTGGGATGGCACTTACTGGGGAGCAGTCTGACTCTTTGGAACAGCCATGTGGTTTTTTTGGCTTTTCTCCACTCCAAATTACATAACAGGTCAGGGTGGAAGGGACAGAAGAAATGATTACTTTGTTAAAAATAGATATAAAAAAATTATTTTAGATGACCAGGAAATTGAATAAGTTACTTTTCCAGTGGTTTTTATATTGCTGCTCTTCTCCCCCTTCATGTTTTCTAGAACTTCTGTTGCTCTGTACATTTATAAAGCCTTTGTACTTCATCGAACTTCAGAACTACTAACTTGCACCATAAGCCTGGATTTTCAAAGTTAGCTTAAATTTCTGATATTACAAATGGTTCCAAGGAACAGCAATTCTCTTTCAACCATGCATTCTGCTTTTTTTTACTGCTTGGGAAAAGTGACAAGGAAAGCAATAAGACAAAACACTAAAATGTTCAGTTGCAACCAAAAGTGAAATATAAATAATAATTCTTTTCTTTAAAAATTATTAACTAATTAGTAAAAAGCCAACTCTACCTCCTATCTTTCTGTGACCTTTACTAACACCATCAGTTCTAATTGATTTTTCCTTGGGGAGTGAAACAGTTGCTCTAAACGAAAAGAAAAAGTAATCTATACTTCTACAATTAAATGTCAAGTTCCATTCTGATCGTACATGCCCAGGAGAAGAAACCCCAAGCCTATCTCATGGTTCATTTCAGGAACTCCTTTTAGCACTGGGTTTTGTTAATGGGGTCCCTATTAGATACTTGTGCTGTACTCTGAGCTGCTGTACTCCAGCTCGTAATGACTCAAAGTGTGGCGTGCAGCATGACTTTCCCAAGCGGGGAACGAGAGGCATTGTGTGGAAGAGCAGGGAAATGGATCCTCCTGGCTCTCCTTGGCTGCTTTGTGTGTAAACCCATCCTCCTCTCAGGGTTGGAGCATGATAATTTACAGACTGTACTTGCTGCCAAGCCTCTGCTACCCTGAAAAGTTGTTTGTCCCCAGCAGTACTGAAGAGAAATCACTGCAATATGATTGCATTAAACATATGAACAACTCTGATGAGAGGCAGGATAATATTTTGTTGGGTGACCTCACTTATCCTTTATTGAATTAATCTATTGGCTGACCAACAGCTCCATCAGGTGCTTTTGCAGAAGTCAGATACAGAGACAGGGTCTCAAGTCTGATATCAAGCCAAAAGGTCCTCCCTGCATCTTTACTAGAGAGGTAAAACAAAAATTTCAAGTAAGCAGAGGTGTCCTGTCACCTTGACTTAGACCACATGTGGTGCAGACAAAGCATGAGCATTTTTTCAGCGGTGTGGCTGTGCCAAGCTTTGGCAAATTAATGTGTTCTGGATACGTCTGAAGTGCTTAACAGTTTGATGTGGCAATGGCAGGTAACAGAATTTTAATAAAATTTGAGCATTTTTCTCTCTCCAGGTGTAAAAGCTTCATTAGTGCAACAATGTGCAACCTCTTGCATTTATTTTTTTTTGTGCAGTTTCAATGAAAATTATGATGTGTTGTTAGCACACTTATAGGTAACAAACTGAGACACACTGAAAATTTACCAGTGAAATACTGAAGAAGACAACATTTTGTGTCCATGACTGTAAAAGAAGAGAAACAGGTCATTAGAAGTCTACATGTCTACACGGGAGCCTGAGATAAGCCCTTCATTGCTGGCCACACATTTACACAGCATTTACAGTAAATAAGCCATAACAGAGAGAAATGTTAATCTATTCCCTGAGGGAAAAGAAAAGTGTAGGCTGGCTTCTCCTGTCTCAGCATTGCACTGCAAACTACACGTTAAAAATGTATTGTGCAGAATAAAAAGGAATAGGAATAACTGATGAATATCACAAAACAGAGATACTGAGAGTTTAATGCGCTATTGGATAAGGTTTAGATATATGCTAGTGACAGATGGTAGGCATTTTCAAATAAACAAACAAAAATGAGGATTTCTCTTCTTGGGAGAAACTCAGGGCTATCACAAAAGTCCAGACTAAGGGGCATGGATGTATGTTAATAATGAGCTTTGCTCTCAACGCTTCCTTTTTCCTGAGTACAGAGAGGTGATACCAGGCCTCCCACTGCTCTGGCTCCCTGAGATGCCTTTCTATAGCATGACTAAATCCATACACACCTGGGTTTAGGTCCTGTTCCTGCTCTGGGCTATGGAAACAAGACCCAAACCCTTACTCTTGCATGGCACTTTCATTCCTTCTCATGGCAAGTGCACCCTGTCCCTGTGCAACCATTTTCTTATGAAGGCAAATCAATGCACCAGAACTGCTCTTTTGCACATCTTTTGGATCCTTAATGAGCCAAGATCCTCATTACCGTCCCTCTCTGTGGAAACCTGAGATAAAAAAATTCCAGCCCTTAAGAAAAAATTGTAGCCTTAGCTAGAGCCTTAGTTTGCAACTATGAAATAACATTTCTTTTAGACCCATGATTTTTTTTCTTCCCCACTTCTCACTGTGTCTTCCCATGCCCCAGAGGAATTTATTCTTACTTGTTGAAATGTCTTCTATCCAGGCTGCCTCCAAACATCAAATGTAAGTCAGATTAATTATCAAGGAGATCATCACAATTTATAATAAGTCATGTGCTAATTACATGTACCTATGAGTATCTTACTCTCATTTATCTTGTGAGTGCTCATTTTGCAGATTAGTAATGAACATGACAACTGCAAGTGCAACCACTACTCGGGACTGTCAAATAAAGGCATGGAGGGATTGGGCTCTTAATTAAAACTGGTATTTGCTTTACATTACAAGTGCAACTACCGATCTTGCTTCCAGGAAAGTCTGTTTATTAAAAACATATTATTCCCAAGAGACAGATAAAAGACACTGAGACACTCAGGCAACACCAAAAGAATCACTTAGTATTGAAAACTCTTTCATAGCCACGATGAATTAGAGTCTATGAAAAATACTACCCTGTTAGACCTGAAGAGCAACACACTTTCTCTTACGCTGTACAAATGAGCTTTTCCCCTCTCTCTGAGCCATTTCCAAAGAAGTCAAGCCTGCCTGTGGTTTCATTCCTCCAATTTGGTTTGGCCTAGATTCACTCACTAAAACTGTTTGTAGATCTCACAAATAATTTTTGTAGTAGAGAAGCACAATGACCTTGGCTGTGAGTGGTCATCAGTCAGAAGACACTTGTTCAATGCCAGCGTCATAGGCTACATGAGAATCTGCAGTTTGGAAGTGAAAAATGATTTATATCTTATGTCTTTAAAGTGCACCTCATTCCCCCTCACAACCTAAAAAACAGTACTCATGTTTTTAATACAAGAGAAAATGTGGATTGAAATACCTCAGCATCCAATGCTTCTGAGAAAATAAGTTCTTTTTTTGGGCATCAACATTCTTCTGGCAGTTTATGGTCTGCTTTGGGATGGATTTCCTTTGTTTGGATGTAGGTTTATCATGGCAATTACCTTTGAGAGTAATAATTTTTAGTCAGAAAAATTTCTGCTTCTTTCAATTCTATTCAGCATCCTATTACTTTTAATTTCTTTCCTATACTGCTTTTCAGATTGTCACCTGTTTCATTCCTTTTAGTAGCTTGGCTAAGTTTCTGATGAATGTGTTAGTTTCAGTAAGATCTCTTTTGTTCCTCCAAAAAGTCCCAAATTGAATTACTCTAGAGTTATGCTTCTGCATGTGCCTCCCTTTCCCCTCCAATAACTTCACTAATCTCAGGGCTAAAACTTAAGAAGTCATTTCCAACGAGAAACAAAATCCCTTATTCACAACCCTTACATTTCAGAAAGAACAAGAATGAAGATGACCTCTTGTAGAATGTCTCTAAAAAGCCTTGTTTCTTTTTGCCCTTTCCATACCTTGGAAGAGATAATTAAAACCCATGTAATTTCTTGTTCACTAGTTCATGACTGTGACTCAGGTGCCATGTCCTCTACTCAGCATGACCTTACAGGACTTGCATCACAGTAGTATAAAACTACAATTGCAAATAGTTTAAAAGTCAAAATCTTGTCTCTCTTGAAACACAAGTTTTGTCCATCAAAGTGACTTTTAGTTAGGAAAAAAATGTTGCAGTAGTAACAAACTGGCTGGTCATAAGGTGTATTACCTTACTTCATGAATACCAAAACATATATATCTTCTATTATAGAATGTAGATCATTCCTATTTATTATCACCCTAGATACAAAGATTCTGCTTCATGAAGGCTTTATAAACAGATTCTTCTTTAACGGATACAACTGGAACTGCTAAAATGAAACCCTTTCCATAGAACACAACATTTTGATTCCTGTTGTATGATAGACTTTGACCAACCTGATCTCCTTTTATGACTGGTGATCCACCTTGTGGATGAGGGGAAGGCTGTTGATATATCTGTCGGGACTTCAGCAAAGCCTTTGACACCATTTCCCATAGCATAATCCTGGAAAAGCTGCAGCCCACAGTTGGACAGATGCACACTTCACTGGGTTAAGAACTGGCTGGATGTCTGGGACCAGAGAGTTGTGGTGAATCCAGCTGGTTACCAGTCACTAGTGGTGTCCCTCAGGGATCAGTGTTGGGGCCAGTCCTGTTTAACATCTTTATTGATGACCTGGGTGAGGGGAATGAGTCTACCTGTAGCAAATTCACAGATGACATCAGGCTGGGTGGGAATATTTATCTGCTGGAGGGCTCTGCAGAGGGACCTGGACACACTGGATGGATGGGTCAAGACCAACTACATGAGGTTCAAGGAGACCAAGTGCCAGGTCCTGCATTGTGGCTGCAATAACCCCTTCAGTTATTGCAGTTCCAGGCTGGAGGTAGAGTGGCTGGAAAGTGGCCCAGTGGGAAAGGACCTGGAGGTTGACAGCAGCTGAACATGAGCCAGAAATGTACCCAGGTGTGCAAGAAAGCCAGTGGCATCCTGGCTTGTATGAGCCATAGAGTGGCCAGCAGGACCAGAGAAGTGATTCTTCCCCTGCACTCAGCCCTGGTGAGGCCATACCTCAAATCCTGGGTCCAATTCTGGGGCCCTTAATTTAGGAAGGACATCAAGCTGCTGGAGCAAGTCCAGACAGGGCAAAGAACCTGGTGAAGAGTCTGGAGCACTAGCCCTGTGAGGAGCAGGTGAGGGAGCGGGGGTTGCTCAGCCGGGAGGAAAGGAGGCTCACGGATGTTGTTACTGCCCTCCACAACTTCCCGGCAGGAAGTTGTAGCAAGGATGGGGCTCAGGCTCTTCTCCTGGACAGCCAGTGACAGGAGGAAAAGACACAGTCTTAAGCTTTGCCAGGGAAGGTTTAGGTTGGACATCAGGAAGAAATTCTCCAGAAAGGATAATTAGACACTGGAATGGGCTGCCCAACGAGGCAGTGGAGTCATCATCCCTGGAAGTGTTTAAGGAAAGACTGGATGTGGCACTCAGTGCCATGGTCTAGTTGATGTTTGGTTATAGGCTGGACTCGATCTTAAAGCTCTTTTCCAGCCTAATTGATTTTGTGATTCTATAATATGTCACTAGCTGTGCATTCATCAGAGAAGCAGAACCAAACCAGTCTCCTCTGCTAGACCTTCCACCACTGCACAACTCTTCTACAAGTGGCTGGCTCTGTTCTGGACCTGTCCTTGCCACAGTTCCTTTCTTATTCCTGCTTTCCCACTCTCACTCTGCCAAGCAAAACTGCAAGCAGCTAACATCGCTGCCAAACGGCTTTCTTTTCCTATCAGTACCAATCTGAATACAGAGCAGGCAGTGAACTTGTTGACAACCATACTTAAATCAGAATAATGTTTCTTAGCCAGTACATTTGTTTTTATGACCTTGATGACATATTTATAAAATTTGGTTTTTCTGGTTTGTGTTTGCTCATGTAGCAGCTGTGTTTTGCCCTTTGAAAATACAGTATAGTCCCTATGTCTGGCTAATTTTAAACTGCGTAGGTCTCACTGGTCATCTAAAAATAAGTTTGTAATATTCACATGTAGTATACATAGAACCATCATTTGACCAAACATGGTAGCATAAAGGGGTCCTTATCAGGTCTTTGGCTTCTTCTATAACGGCAATAAAGACTTTAAAATACACAACAAACCCATAAACAGACCCTGTACTTCCTGTTTTCAAAACACCATGGGCAGAAATTAATGTTTTTGTGCAAATAGAATCTGGGCTAGGGACACATTCAGACTTTTCCCAGCAGTGATCAAACAACAATGTTTTATACTTCTCTGAAAGGTCTGGTTAATCATAACCCCTGTAGAGCAAGGATGGTGAATATTTTGAAGGGAAAAATAATGCTGGAATGTAAAACAAAAAATTCTGGTCCTCTGAAATACCAACTAATTGTTGTTCTTTTAAATAAGCATAATAAAAATATCTTGTTATCAAGCATCCAGATCAGAATTATTTTTTAAAGCCAGGCTGAAAATGTCTAGGCTGTCTGATTCATTTTAGGTTCAGGCTTTCAGGTTTCTTCTCCCTCAGTGATCCTAGTTCAGAGAAGAGATGTCAGAGGACTCGGACTGCTCAGACACAAAGCAATCCATGTAACAGAACAGGCCTGGATTTTAACTCTCTTGGCTTTCTCAGGAGAAGCGTACTGACCTGGATAAGAGAAAATACCATAGGCCATCTAACATTTAGAAAGATGGACTATGAAGGCTTTAGCAAAATATTTTTGTTTTCATTAACTGGGCATTTCTTTGACAAAAATCAGAATGGAAAAGGTTTTCATGAGACAAGACCTTAAGAAACCCATGTCTGTCACAGTTTAAAAGAACACCATGAGCAGTAGAATTGAATGTCTGGCTTCTTATTGATTTGTGTCCCAAATGGCCACCTTGGTGGACTTAATCATTTTAAGTAAGGGGTGAGCAAGTGGTTGAAGCCTCTCTTTTCTTGCCTTCTGTTCTTTCCACAAATCCAGTAGGAATTCTGTATCTTTGAGACAACTCTATTTCTTCAAACCCCAGAGGCAATTACATAATTTCAGAGTTACTGGGAAAAGACAGCCAGAATTGGGTAGAGAAACACACAAAGCACATCAGCACTTCAAAACGGTTTTGGGTGCAAAGCCTACAGTACAGACATTTACCAGTACAGGAAGCACTGATGTTTTGCTTCTACAGCTGCACATCTAAATTAATTTGTTCCATCCCCATGTTGTTTTTCTATAGACAAGCAAAAGCATTAGGTTAAATATGTTACACAGAAATTAATTAAAATCCAATTAGCAGGAATTTTGGTTGCTTAAGGTTTTAAGAATTAGTTCTAAAGACCTCAATGCAGCTGTCTGGAAAGTAGTCCGGGCCTACTTATTTAATGAACTGAACCTGAATATGTAAGTCCTTGTTTTGAAAACCTCTCAAGAAATACTTCAGTATGACAAACTCTGGATGGCAATGGGATATTTTTAGTGTCATGTTTGAGTGCATTACAAGTCTGCTTGCATTCTTTCAGAAGAGGATGAGTCATTACCCACAGAATGCAATAAATTTAACTTGATTTTCCACTTAAGCAATCCTATAAAGCAAAACACTTTCCTGAAATGTATACTTTATTGAAGTTCATTCTTCACTGAGACTATATTTTTTAACTTAATATTTCTGCTGTGTGCTGAGTAGACATGTGACCCACCACAGACATTCCTATGACATTAGTACAGTTGTACCTATGTAAAAATCATGCAGCGCAGATTTCGGGGAGAGCTCGGCACCCCACAACACTGATGTCCTGATTGTATTTCACACGTCCTACATAAATTCTAAAGCTTTTCTTTAGCTTCCTTTTAACCATGTCCCTGTTTTTGCCGTCACCTCCCACACTGCTAGTATAGGTGATTAACAATTCTCTTTTTTCAAGCTTTGTAGGTATTTGCCCAGCACCTACAATAGCAGAGTCCCAGCATCACAATTGTGTCCTCCTATGAGAGAAATAATAAACCCATCTTTATTGTTTATTTCTGCAAGCTGTGGGTATGGTTGATACTTCCTTAAACACTCAGTGTTGCACTCAAATGAAAAAGAATGCTCTAAGGGTATTGCCATCTGATTGTGATGGAAAGGGTTCTGCCTGTATGACAGTATGAAAAGCCATTGTAAGGCATGGCTTCCCACAAAACAGAAGAAAAAATGCTCTGTGCTTTCAGCTGAGCATTTGAATTTTCCAGCAACATTTCAGGGCTTTCTGCAGCAGCAGTTTTCATAAGTGAAGATGTTTTCACAAATGAAGATAGACTTACACAATTACAGCAGTGGGGTTTGAACTTCATGGTGGGATGGATGCCCTAGTATCACAAAGCACCTCCTAAGAGGAAACTTCTGTAGTGGGAACTTTGTGATGTTTATTGAAGTTTAAGTACATATCTTTCCTAATTCATGGCAGCTCTCATGCACAATGTGCTCTGTTGAAAAAACAAAGTCCACTTATATTCTCAAACCATTCCAAACTGAGTGGGTTAGATTTTATGCAATTTAAAACAGCAATGGTGCCTATTGTTCTTGCTTATATTATCACAGGAATCCCATTATGATTATATAAAAGGATATTTTTTTGTGCTCATTAAAGAAAAGCATTCCAAAAAATGTTGTATACAGAGAGCAGCTGTGGTGATGGGGTGCAAAGAGCATCCAGAAAACCATCCGCTGAGGAAGTTAGGAAGATAATATCAAAGTATTGATTTATCCAAGAAAACAGTTTATTTAGTAACCCTACATCATAAAGCCCAGGGCACACAGAAAATTCACAGGAATTATGGGACAAAGTCCATTCAGAAGACACTACACAGTGATCTATAAAAATGTTAAATGATTCTTGCAGATAAGCAGATTTTAAAGGCTGGAAGGAAACCTTCCATCACTTCACCGGTTTTCTGTAGGAACAGCATCCAGGGTCTCCTGTAACTTGTGCTTCAAGAGTTTTCCACAAAGATATTCTATATTTAAGGATTTAAAGAGGTGAATCATTCCCTATTTGGCCTCTGTTGGTGACCTGAAATTTGCGGAACTTACGTTTTTATTTGCAAGTGTCCCAAAAGAGGAGTTTATGCAGAATAAGTTTTTCTGAGGTTTATAGCATTAAATCATTTTTATTATGAGCACTGAGATCTTTAGAGAGAAGGGAAGGGAAAAGAAAAGAATTTGCAGTGGTGAGGCTCAGTAAATTTCCTCTAATTACTGTGAATATATCCAAAACATGTGATGTGGTGGTGACCCAGTCGGTGGCTGAGTGGTCATTGAGAGTGAGGGACAATCTGCCACGCCTGCCTTTTCCATGTGGATTAATGAAGAAGCAAGATGGTCAAACTATTCCCCTCAGCACAGTGAGTCTGAGGGGGATGGGGAAGGCAGGCATGGATAGTTTCCCGCCACTCATAGTTGTCAGTCAGGTTCCATCTCCTCCCCCGTCCCCTCACAGTTATTTTAATATTCATAAGTTACCCGAAAGTTCTGTTACCGGGTCCCCGTTGATTGGTTAAGTTAATGTATTCCACCCCTTTGTTTCCCCATTGGATGTCCCCCGATTACGTATTGTTCCCCTATTGGTTTGTTTCCTTTTTCCTCCCCTTGGACTGCCCCTTTTCTTGCCTTTTTTTAACCCTTGCACACCCTCAGATCCCGGCTCTTAGTAGCATCCCCCCTTAGGTGCTCAATAAACTGGAGTTGCTGCTACTTTGAGTCCTCCCGCTCCTTCACCGCCGAGCTGCTACAGCGTTACATCTGCTGCTGCCAGCTTCCCTGGATGAGCTGTGCCTGCTTGAGCTGTTTCTAGGAGACCAATATCTGCTGAGCCTGAGTGCTGCAGAGGTCCAGCAGAGAGCCAAGCACAGAAGGTCGCACTCAAGCCACGGGGCAGCTTGAAAACCGGCAGTGGCCGGGCAGCAACAATGTGAGAAAAGCTAGAGAGTTTTCTAAGACAGTGGAAGGAAAGCTGGGATATGGGAAGGCCTTCCCTGCTTGGCTGAAACATAATTTTCCTGAGGTAAAAGAGAAAATAAAAACCTAGGGCAAATAAATTGACCTTCATCCTGCTCCAGCTGTGTCCTTGTCACAGCCATTAACTTGACAATGTTCTAGTTCTGATTGAAGGTGTTGGGACAATGTTCTTATTCTTTGACAGTTCAAAATATAGAGCATTGCAAACACAGAAAGAAAAGCTTCTGCATTTCATTAAACTGCTTTTGGAATCATGATAGAAAACTGAGATGCACAAAGAGATTGTAAATGCTGATGGAGGCAATTACACCAAGTTTCTAGGCTCCACTTGAAATTCAACTCCTGGCCTAGCAGCGCTTGGCATGGTCTTTGAGCAGCATGAATCTGAGAGAAGGAAAGAATGTGAACAAGCCCATTAGCCCAGATATCATAGATCTTGTACTTTTGGGACTTTAGAAATTGACAGCGTATGTTGGTAAAAAGCCTGAGAGGTCAGCCAGGACCATAAGTTACTGTTAGGAAACAGCTTGTTTATCTGGCTTTAATTTGCTGCAACTGGGATGCCCGTTTGAAGGCATGTGGCTATACAAGCACATAAAAGTCCCCACACAATTCCAAGTGGACATACATGCCATCCTTCACCCCTGGAATGGCATGCAGGGCTGGAGTAACAGAAGAGCTATTTCCCCTTTCAGAGGAACAGCAGCAGGAAATAAGTTCTAAACCTATCTCGTTTAGTCTGTGGAATTGCTCAGGTCTCTTGCCAGCTGGAAGGTGGTTGGCAGGCACACATGGGCTTCCAGCCTCTCTCAAACACAACTTTGTTTGATAGTCTGCTCTGATGATCTGCACAAGAAAAGTCAACCTGTAAATGAGGATGGATGGGCTACAAGCACTTGTTTAGTCTGAACTGCCAGCACTCGCTATGTGCCACACACAGAAGGCTTATAGCTCAGAAAAGGGAGAAATGTCTCAGAGGTCACAGCACAGGATGCATTGGGCTGTACATGTTGGGAGACACAGCTCCTTGACCACCTCGTAGAGGCAAAAGCAAGCAGACTGCTTGGAGCCAAGAAGAACTAAACACCGAGATCCAAGAACCAGGGAGCTGGAGAGCAGCAACTCCACTGCTGCCCCACTGCTCCAAGAGCCGCAGAGGTTGGATGGGCAGCTTGGCCCTGGGGAGCACAGCAATGTCAGCTCCAGTACTACCTGCTGCTTTATTCACTCTCACAACAGTCACTTAAATTAGCCAGCAATTCCTATGGCAGCACAGCCCTGTATCCAGTTGTAGTGGTTTGAGTTCGTTCGCCTGAGTTTCTGATTAAATGCCAGCACACTTACCAGATTTTACTTAATTTGGCTATAAGATAAGGATTAGGAGTAAGTAAAGCAGGCTCAAACTTTAAAGAATATAAAGAAAGTTTATTAACAGACCTAAAAGGAAGGGAAACAAATTAAGAACCAGAAAAAACTTTCAGAACACTTCTGCTCCTCTCACCTCTCCATTTCTTTCCCAATGACAATACAAAAAATAACACTTTGACTTTCAATCAGTTTACTACCTCTAAATTAATCTTTTCTCAGTTCATTTAGGGAGAGAAGTTTCTTCCTGCTTTACCATGTTGACTTCTCCACAAGAAATACCGTTCTTATGGTTTTCAGTCTCACAACTAGCAGCCGCCCAGGAGAAAAAGACCTCTGCTTATTGTGGAAAGTCCCTCCCACACCAGTGGCTTTCCTACAGCTACTGCGGTGGGTTATGAGGGTTCATGGGGTATTCTTTTAAGGATAAGTGGTTCTACTACAGCAGCAAAGAAATCCTCTTCTTCCATGACTGGCAACGTAAATCCTGCTT
>VZTJ01003401.1:298946-383870 GCA_013397795.1 Orthonyx spaldingii | reverse complement strand
AAGGGGCGGGGGGGGCCGACCTGGCCCAAGGTGATAGAGCAGGGCCCGGCCCGAGTCGGATGGACCCGGCCTGACCCCTGCCTATTTGCTGAACTGCATCTGAGCTGCAGAGCTCAGGCTGGGTCCTCCCCCACGCTCAGCTGCACTGCTGCTTCAAACTCCCTTCCAACGCCCCCACCCCCCTCTTGGGGGGGGGGGGGGGCGTAGTCCAAGGGCCCAGTCTTACCAGAGAGAGCAGCACAGGACTTGCTTCTCTGGCAGCAACAGGACAGGAAAAGTGTTTTTTCTCAGGTGTCTCTCTTTTAAATATGTTTGTTTTTTTTTTTTTCCTGGAGGTGGAACAACATTTAATTGGATTATATACTTTTCAATATTCAAAACTAGCTGGTCCCTAGCTCTGTTTCTCAGGAAGTAAGGTGTACGGCTTCCTGCACCATAGGTCACTTGCAAGACTGATCCTTCCTGGGCAAACCCATGACACCAGTCTAAGACCCATGCAATTCAATCATTTAGTTTTTGCATTTGGCTTCATAACCACAGCTTGGCCACCACTCCCATATTTGTCCTAGTTTCCCTAAGCAGCAGTCAGGGGATTTTCATTGTATTTCCTGAGGGAAATTCCAGCATGATCAAAATATAACTCTCAATGATTTCCTGTCAATTTCTCACAGTACTGGTACATCTATCAGTACAAACTACAGTCTTTTAAATGAACATGTTATACTGCAAGACATTTGAAAGTATTCCAAAAGGGTGAAAGTTTTTGTAAGAGTTTTTGTTATGGAATTCAAGAAATCAACCAGCTGCCTATAACCATTACAAGCATCTGCTGAGGATGTCCCAAGAGCCTAACCCATAATGTTAGATTTTTTTGGGGATTGGAAAGGACATGGAAGAATATCTAGTTCCAACCCCTCTCAATGGGACAGGGGTGCCTTCCACTAGACCAGGTTGCTTGAAGTCCCACTCAACCTGTTCTTGAACAATTCCAGGGCTGGGGCATCCACAGCTTCTCTGGAAAATATGTTCCAGTGCCTCACCATCCTCATAGTAAAGAATTTTGTCCTAACATCTAATCTCAACTCAACCTCTATCAGTTTAAAGACATTCCCCCTCTTCCTTATCACTACAGGCCCTTGTAAAAAGTCCCTCTCCCGCTCTCTTATAGCCCCCTTAGGTACTGGAAAACTGGATAACATTCATATCTGCAAGGTGTGGCTATAGATACTATTTATGTTAAAGCTATATATTAAAAAACTCTAGAGCTTCTTTATTGAAGATCAAAGTACAGCTGGGTTCTTTGGCACAGGGAGGAGATGAAGACTATTCAGTGATGGGGATACTACGAGAGAGATGAGTACAAGCTTTTTACTGTGTTATGGGGTTGGATGGACACAGCACTCATCACCCAAACTCGAGTTTTCCCATTATATCAAAATTAATACTGTAATGACACCTAACTTCTCAGGAAATCATACCAGACTATATCCAGTGGCCATTTTAGTTTGCATGGTTCTGCCTGACTCCTCATAAACAATTCCATTTCCTGATAGAGAATTGCTTTGCCTTCACTGCTGAGAATAAATCCTGTAACTGTTTAGGAAAGGACAAGCTCCCTAGAATTAGACTACAACTTTCAATGTGAAATCCAATCCAAAATTGTAACTGTCCCAAAAGCTGGAATTGTGGTTCAGTCTGTGGCCACATTTTGCAACACAGCTTTGATAGGACATAAGTGAAGTTTAACTTATTTACTAACAGAAGGAGTCAAGGCATACCATGAAAACTACAAATGCTGAAAGTATCCAGAGTTTTACAGGGCACAGACAGTAAAAGCATCAATATATACAGCTATCCCTTAGGAGACTCTGCTCCAGTTATGTTAGGAGTACAGATCGATGTTTTCAAATTGGTTTATGTTTTGTGTTGTACTTGGTGTACCACACCACCACTCTGTGTGTTTTCATTAATAAAACAGAAATAATTAATATTATGGTCTTGGGTTTTGGTGGTTTGTTCCCTCCTCTTTCTGGTAAAAGCATTTCTGCATTTAAGCAATTGCTGCCATCATGAACAGAATTTTCAGCTGGTGAAAAGAAACAACAGAAAAGAACAAGAAATTGGTATCCAGAAGCAGAGAGACCAGGGCAAAAGAATACCCCAAACAACAGAGTGTGAGAGCTGAACAATTATGTTGAGCCAGCAGACTAATAGAAGGCAGAGGAGTATATTGAACAGTCATGGTGGAAAAGGAAGTATAACCTGCAAATGGAAAGGAACACTGATTCACCCACCACAAACCTGTGGTCCTAACAGGATGGTCCTGGATGTTTTCCTGGTCCCTAGAGAAGGCATGGAAAGGTAATGAAAATTAATATGAAGTCCTATATTTTGTGTTCTGAAGTTTTAAGACTTCTGACCAGTCGAAGACATTCATGGGGAAAGGAGTGATGGTAGGTGGACTCCACGGAAGTCCAGGGGAAGCTGGTAGATTGCTCCCACTCACTTCCTCTGGAGGAGAAAACTTTCAGGATATCCTTCAAAACTTAGACAAAAAAGTGAAGAGTGTAACAACAGAAGAATATCAGCATACAGAAAAACAGATATTGAAGAAGCAGAAGCTAACATGGAGGAAAACAGTTCCAGACAACATTTTCTAAAGAAAGACTTACTCCGAGAGAGAAATAGAATGAGTTAGGATAAACTAACTGAAGATTCTTATTGTAAAGAAACTGGATGGCAAATCAGAAGGAAATACACTGTTTAGAGTAGGAAGTGAAAAGAGCGATATGGGGTAAAAAGAAGGAGTATGGAAAAAACAGTTGTGATAGGTTGCTAAAGGACATTCACTGTTCAAAGGGGATAGAAACAAACATAAAGTGATCTGAGAGACTGAAGAGAGTAGGTATTATAAAGAGACATGAAAAAACAGAGGTTGGAAGAAACCTTGGAAGATCAGTAGTCCAATCTCCTGCTCGAAGCAGAGCTAACTTCAAAGTTAGACAAGGTAGTTCAGACTTTTTCTGTTGAATTCTGAAAATTTTTAAGGCTAGAGATTTCACCATCTCTCAAGAGACGCTGCTGACATTGCATATATAGACTTTTACAGGGACTCAAGGTCAGATCTGTTTACAACTTGAGAGCTCTTTGATAGTTTTGACAGATCAATATTACAAGGAAATATCTCATTCTAAATTACATAAAACTTTTCCACTGGAAACCCAGAACAAATATTACCAGTAAAGTTAAAGGCTGCATCAATTGCCTCATCAAATAGCAAACAAATCAATCAAGAGTGACAACATTTTAGATTTGGGTTAAATTATCATAAACAGCAACATAAAATGTAGAGTAAAATAGTCTTGTATAGTGTCATCAGAGGTTTGATATTAACAAAAAAAAAAAAATAAAAAAAAAAAATACACCAGTAGATGCAGTGTAGTGGAAAGACTTGCCAGTTTGCAAGTTGATGTTGCTGACCTTCATATACAGGGCTCTCTGGAGAGCCCAGATGTTCACTGATTCAGAGAACAGCAGGAGACCTTGCTTTCCAAGATGTGCAAAAGAAAAAAGCCAGGCTTATTATTTTTCCAACATTTTTGATGCTTGTAAATAGCTTTATTTATTGCACAGAATGCTCATTTGATGTTATTTTCTTAGCTGGCATTGCTGACAGGCTATAAAGCAATTTATTAAATCCACAAGGAGAATATTTTGTAAATTGTATTTGATGGATGTTGGCATGTCCCTACAGTTTTTACAAAGTAACTCTGAAAATGACATTTTTATCTTGTTAATGGATGATGTAACTTATTGGTCATATGAAATAATCTGTCAGAAGAAGATCCCATTTGCCACAGTGAAGCTGGTTCCTTGTGATCTGTGTGTCAGATGGACTGAGAGATTGGGGGATAAAACTGAAAGATGCTGACAAAGCGTGTGACAAAAATCAGGAACAACTGATGTTCTCACAGTTGAGAAAGAATACATATAGGCTTTAGTTTGCTGTTTATTACCTGGAATCATTCCTTATGGATAAATAAATGAAGAGTTTTCCACACTCAGTATCAAAAAGGACATAAAGTGCATGTACACCTGAAAAACATTAGCTTTTTCTTAAAGAAAAAAAATCTGCAAAGTGAAAGAAACTGAGGGTCCTCGGAGTGGATTAAGAGATAAGAAGATGGAGCATCAGGCAGCTTGGCAGCACCAGTCACAGGCTATAGATTGCTTGATAGGCGATATTCAGAAGTGGATGAAGCCCTCTGAAGCAGCCATATCATTTTTTTCCTTTGGGACACAGGAATGAAACAGATCATTGAGAAATTTGATGGTAAAGCAGGGGAAGCTCATAGCCAAAATACCAAGGATGTCTCCAGCTAGAACTGGGAGCATTTCCCATGGCTGAGCCATGAGCTGGAGGGCTTTTCCATTAGTGTTAATGAGTGGCTGTCCTCAACCATGGGCATAAGAAGGAACTGAAACTACACAGAAGGGCTGGGGATAAAAGTGAATATAGCTAAGGTTGCAGTAAGAAGACACTTTGGTATTTTAACCTGCAGAAACCATGTCACAAAAATTTAGAGCTTAAGTGTTACTTGAAAATGAATTTGGTTTGGAGGAAAAAGCCTCTTTGTTTGTTCTGCTGTGATCATGAAAGCAGAAATTTGTGCTTTCTTTGACAAGACAGATGACTGCACTGATATTTGATTCTAGACTAATTTCTTCTCCTGACCCAAATTGGACTACTGCTTTAGCTGTAAAGAGATAATATATATTTTTTTTGGTTTATATTCCTGCTGTAGAGCCTGAAAAACATCTATGTGTCTGGGAAAAAGCATATGACATATCATTTATTGTTAAGATTTTCTGATATGACTTAGTGCTATAGAACAATCTGTCTTAAATGTCTTTATTTTATTAAAAGTATTTGTCTGTTAGAGAATAAACAATTCTTTAGGGCAAAAGAAAGAATTTTGCAGCAGAACCACAAGGACCTTTTAAATAGTCAAGCTAAGAGCTGAAAAAGGATTAAAAGAAAATTTCCCTCAATTTAAATGGGTTACATTGACTCAGGTCAACTCCTGTTCAACAGGGAGGATTATAAGAAGAGCTCTTTGCACAAAGATAATGAACTACAGAAAGGTTTCTCAGTTCTGGCATTGTCAAATTTTCTTTTTTTGTCTCAATAAGAAAAATCACAATGTAAAGTTATGTAAAACTTGGGATGCAACAGAGGAAACAAAGGTTATACAATAAGCAGCAGAGGACATCTAATGATGCTCTTCTTAAGCTTGAAGCTTTTTTAGACCTTGCCTCAACTTCATGAACATTTAAGAGGCTGTCAAACCTCTTAAACAGAGCAAATCCTGTTCATGGCATAGAATTATTTGAAACCTTAAGTTTCAAACACATGCAGTCTAAGAAAGTCATTAAGATACAGCCTTAAGGGCTTTCCTCTCTATGTGACATTGAAGATGTGCCCATTTTCATTAAACTGTCATTAAAAAGACTTGATATTAATGAGACACTTCTACCATTTAATTTCCTTTTCAGAATCATAAATTATCTACACTTCTGAGTTCTACGCTTTCCTCATTTGGTTCCAAGTATTCTGTACTCCACAAGCACTTCATATAGAATGGGGGCACTGAGACAAAACAAAACCCCTTAATGCTTTCCTAACATAATAGACTGCATCTTGCAAGGTCTCTTTGCAAAAGATAAGAGTGCAAGTGCTTCCAGGACTTTTATAGTAACGGGTTTACACTTTCATACTTATGTCTGACAACAAACACCCACGAAAGCCAGTAGATTTCAAACAGCTTCTTGACACTAAACAAACTAAAGCTTGGCAACAATTACTGCATGAAAGAGACTCCTGGTCCTGATTAAATTACTTCTTCTTATATTGTCTCAGTTAAGTCCCCCACTGAAGTGTTTTCACTTAGCACTTTACAAACTCGCCCCTCCCTACCCAAGCGCCATTTAAGAGATGGTTAAACAAACACTTTTTTCTTGCTTTTTTTTCACTTGGATAAGCACAGGAGATGTGTTTACTGTTGTTCTTTAGCCCATGCATCCTGTTGAATGCAACTCCTGCTAAACAATTTCTTCATTCTGAAGCCAGAGTCTACACCATGCTCAGGATAGTGTGACTCTGATCTCCTGTTGGATCCTCTGGACACTGTCGCAGTAAGACAACATAAGCCCAAACTCTAATTCTGGAACAGTAGATGAGGGTCCAGATCAGATATTCAGGGATCCTGTGCAAGAGGAAGCTGGGAAGCACATCACTGAGGAGAGCTGTGGCAACTTGAACATTGGTATGTTTATGCAGATGTCTTCTCTAGGCCAAGAAAAGAAAATACTTCTGTTTTATGAGGCTTTTACAGTTTTCAGAGAGTAGGAAACAAAACCAGAAAAAGTGTATAACATGTTTTTTCTCACCAAAACCATCTTTTCCCACATGATACTTATTTTCTAGCTGTCTCCATGGTCTGCTGGTCCACTTATTAGCACTCTATTTTGGGATTTTGTGCACGACTGGCACAGCACTACTTCCAGCCACGTCACTTGAATGACAATGTAAAACCAGCTGTTTACTCCTCTTATGCTATGATTGCCTCCAAGATGAGAGACTGGAGGGTACAAACTGAAGAGCAGACAAGCTCTTTGTGCAGACATTCATTGGGACAATCTTGCTGAGCAGCAACCATTTGGTCAGAAGAGAGTCCAGGTCCTGCCCCATCTGGGCCCTCTTAAGAGTATAATCTGACAAAATGGCTTTGCAACATCTTTGAGAGGGAACAAAATGATCATACAGATTGTTAGAAAGTGTTTTTTGTCAATTGCAAATGTCGGTAGTGGGGTAATCATCTCTTTTTGTGTGTGTGAAGCCTGATTGTAACAATCTGTTCATACATTACTATCTTTTCCCTTTCCCAAGTGAGTGAACAGCTTTTAACCATGTAACCTGAGGAGAGCTCCATCATTACCTAAATTTTTGCCTGTGGTCTGTAGAGAAGAATGTTTATCACCTCAGTTCAGATTGACCATTGTGCAAATAATAAATCACAGATGTTACTATTTCAGGGTTTAGCCTAAATGCAGAACTGAGTTATGTTGCCTGTTCCCTCATTAGATGATAAAGAAAATTTGACTCACAGGCAGAGGGTTTGAAGGTCCTGAATTCCTACATGATTTTTGAGAGCAGTGGTCCGCAGAAGAAAAAGCCAAATAAAAACTCTCCCTCAGAGATTTCAGATCAATAACATTAGATATCAGTGTGTCCAAAGAGTGGGAGTGGGGATAAATGACACAGCTATAGAACTGATGTCTTATTAGACACAGGTGGTTTCATACGGGGAAAAAAGCCCATAAAAAGCCCACAACCCCCTCCCCCCCCCAAGACCCTTGAAAGACAAACAATGATTTAGAAATGTGGCTAGTCAGAATTATTCCTTTGGTTAAACCTCAGCTATCCCAACCTTTTTCTACCTTGATATTTCAGCCACAAACACATCTGACAACACTTAAAACATCCTCTACATCTTCCTTTTCTCTGCAGCTCTGGTGCACTCTTCATTCTCACAGCGGAACAAACACCACTGTTTCTCTATTCTTTTCATTTTCTGTATTAAAGCTGATACACCCAGAGATGGGTGAAGCCATTAGATGTGTCTTCAAGGGAACCTCTCAGCAGGCACTCCTGAGGACATGGAGTTCTTGTCTCTTTAAATGAATCAGCTGTGTAACACCTAAATTGGGAAAGCAGCCAAAGAGTTCCCGAGAGACCTGCTGGCAGAACCACATCATGGTCCTGTAATACAAAAATATCAACTCTATGGCATTACAGCTCCTTTATTGTAACATTTTCCAAGATGGCTTTGGGTAACAAAATGTAACGGCAAGCACAGAATCATCAGGATTTGAGGGCACAGATAAAACTACCCAAGTTCTCTTCCTTTCTTCTTTCCTGTCTGGAGGTGCCCTTGGCTCTGTGTCAGCCAAGAATGAGACAACAGATCACTGTTGATTGGCATTTTCATTTGAGTTAAATACCTGTCTATACCTGTATTGGTCAGGTTATGACTCTTGGCAGAGCAAAGCTATGGGAACATGTGGGACAGGCTTTTGGAAGCCCTAACCAGCCTCACTTTGCTGCTGTTCAGACACAGGAAGACACCAGCTACCAACTGAGAAACAGATGAGGCTGAAAAAAACCGGCCAAAATCAACTACAAACAAAGAAACCATTCCTTGTTTAAAGAAAACTGTGGTATCCCTATGGTATGAGCAAAGCCCCTTCCAGCATAAGGTAGAGGATGGTTTTTCAGGCTCTAACTCAATGTGAGCAAAACCAAAAGATCTCTCTGAGACAGAACCTTAATAAAACTAAGCCCTAGAAAATAACCTTTGATTTTTGCCCTGAGGCAAGGTCTTGAATCAGTGGCAAAACTGAAAAATCCCTAACCCAGATGGTTTGAATCACAGCCTGGGGACCAGCTCTCCTTGTTTTCATGTCTGTCTGACAACAACAGTCTCACAACTACTGAAGTCCATTCTTACAAGAGAAAGTTGAGAAGGACTCGCTAACTGTGAAAATATATTATTGTGACAGATAGGGATAAACCAACTGCTTTGAGGTCTCACAGAAATAGTGTTTTCTGCTGAGATTCAGCAGGAAAGTAACAGCCAGTGCTCTAAATCCTGAATGTAGAAGTCAAAAATCCACCTGACATTCAGAAAAATAACAACTGTTTTATATATGTCTGCAACAGCCAGATGCTATGAATCTTGTGCAGCCTCAGGGAATATCAAATTACTTGATAACATGTGATTTGATATTCCAAAGAGAAGAATAACCTGACAAAATTTTGCTAAAGAAACATTACCAGAAGCATCCAACTGCTCCCATTTCTTTCTCTTGCAATGTCTCCATGGCACCCAAGGGTAAGGACTGGACGCACAAACTTGGCACAGATAGAAAGATCCCGAGACATTTTCATAATATGCAGCCCACTGCAAGAATAATATTTAATTCCAGCATCACTAAAGTAATCAGCATCTGTTTATCATCCAAATAATAAACCAAATGCTGTGCTCTGGGTTAGTCGCATATGCAAACCTTTAAGTCTATAGATATTTTCCAACAAAATAGCATAATTTATGAGAAAAGAAACATCTAATTTATTAAAACAAATTATTCTCAAATAATGTGAAGAGAGGAAGCAGGCTTGGTAATGTTATTGACTTTGTGGGCCATAGACAAATCCACTTGTTCTCTTCATTTTTAGAAATATTCTGGGCTGTAATGGACAAGGTGGCTTCAGCTCACTCTTAGGAGGAAGAGTTACAAGGGCGGTGGCTCCATGCTGAAGGGATTTATCTGCTCAGCACTGGGCCAGTCAGAAATTCATTCCTGTAGAACCATGACGAACAAAAACAAACCTTCCTGAGAGAAGGAAGATTCTCCTTCCATGCTCTGAGCCATATGGTAACTGGTTCACACAATTAAACAAATAAAAACAGTTTCTCTCCCACTCTGGCTCCTCACACACCAAGAAGATTCCTAAAGCAACAGGACTAGGCTTCCTAAAAACACAGAATCTGGTTTTGTTTTATTTTTTCAGCTTATGAGGAAAGCTGCTCTAATTTCACTTGTGAAGCACAGTCAGAACTGAAATGAAATATTGCTGGGTTCTGCTAAAATCCTTGCTGCCCAGTGCTTTATCTCAATGGTTAGTTAAAATAAGTGTTAGAAAGGCCATTGGTCCCAAATGCTGCTCGTCATCAGCTCCCAGTCCAACCTCTAGGACGGAGCACCTAAAGATGAAGTTGCAGACAAAATCTAACAACAGATGTGAAGGACCACAAATTTCCTTCCTCCTTTCCAGGTTGGAAACAAGATGTCTCCAAACTGAGACAGGATAACGTGCTTGCAATAAGGACCTGCAAGGCAGCTGGCTTTACAAGTGATGGGTAATTACAAGATATAACTTCATAATTTCAATGTGAATGTGAGCTTCCCCCAGATCCTTCAGAGATAATGATTTCAGTCAGGCAGCTGGACATTTAAATATCCGTTCTGTTAAGCTATAGGCATTATGTACTAACTGCAGCTCTACTAAGAATGCTGAGCCAGCTCCCATGAATATATGACACAGACAGAAAGCTGACATATGGACTAATTACCTTATTTAAGAAGGGAAGCAGAAATCTACCCCTAAATAAAAGATATTTGTGGTGGCTATTTAAACTTCACCCAGGAACAACACACAAACATGTTTTGAACAACTCTGAAGCCTTTCTGAATCGTGTACTGCCTCTGTCTGACCTAGACTGGTTTTGACTAAATTTACCAGTGTCATTCAGTGGTACAGAATACATATTTCAAGAATCAGGGGAGGTAGTACTGCTTTTAGTACTGCTATGTAACACAAAACTGGGATTTTTATTTCCTTCTCAGGAATAACATAAACAAGGACAATGCTTTGTGGGTCTCTGGTTGTGACTTAGCTCAAGGTTACAGATGTTTTTTATCTGAAAAGTATTCACAGTTATATGCAGATAAAATGGAAAAATATATTAAGAGTACAACAGGTACTTTTGATCACAAGAAAATTATATTAGTGGGCCCAGTCCCACAATAGTATATTAGTCTCCTAATTTTTGTGGAAAAAAAAAATCTCAGAAGTTCCGATACTTTTGGCATGTACAAAATGTATTGAAGTTCATCGACTGCCAGTGGGATAATTACCTCATGTTTCTGTATCTTTGATTTTAATGATTTTCAATATGTAAATTACAGTAAATGAAATTTTGTTTCCCAAGAGTTTTATTCATAACCATGTTCTCTTTAAAGAAAATCTTGACAAAAGACACAACACCCAGGTTGTGTCCCAAGCTGATGACAAGGGCTAAAGCTGTGTGTGAAGAAAATGTCCAGCTCACCCTGTTCTCATATCCTCAATTACTTTCTGTAGTTACTCAGTCTGAGAAGTTGTTCTGGCAACTTCAGCCAATATGTCATCTAAAACTGGATGGTTTTCTCTCCTTTTTTTTTGAGAATTAATTTGTCTTGTACAATGGTCCAGTTCTGGACTTGGCTCTGGGTTATATGGCAGCTCTGCCAAATGCTGAGGAGAGGGTGAGTCCACAGCCCCTCAGCACCACTACACTTACAGGCAGTCTGCACATTGCAAACTTTTAATTTAAAACATAAGTTGGTTTCTCAGAGGGCTTTTTGGAAATTGCAAGAAGTACCTTGTTCTGACTAGCAAATTCGTTAAATTTTTTAATTGCTGTGGAAAGCCCTAAACCTCCACCTGGTTTAGAGCATACCAAGTTTCTTTTTACAGTGTGAGGGACATCAGGTCGTGGATCCCCTGTGACAGGGAGATACCTGTAATCACCTTTTTTTATGCTTCTCCTCCTAGCAGATATTAATAAGGTCCGTGTGCTGTCTTCATAGCTTCACTCTAATTTTACCCATTGACCCCTGAACTTGTTCTGGTTTCTGGAACACAAACTAAATCTCCTGCTTTACTGGAAATTGCAGGTTACCTTCATTCTTTCAAAGGGACACATATAGTTTCTCAGCTGGATATAGTCCCATAGCTTTTCTTTCCCCTCTACAGATCACCACATATTAACATGTGTTTATGATTATTTCAAAAGTTTTTACAGAGAAAAACCTGAAAGCTTGTTATTCAACAATTCCTGTACCAGCTTTCCCTTTCCTTTGATAGTGAATACTTGCTACAGAAGAAGAAAACAAAACCTAAAAATGAAACACTTAAGTGAATCCATAAAACTCTTTCCCCATTGCTTGCCATGACCTTGTACTGCAGCATTAGTTTCTCATATAGAACAAATCTTTGAAGGAGCAGTCTGGAAAAATAAATTAACTAAGATCTTGATACCATACGCCTAAAGAGTTTCCACATGTTTATGAGAAGGGAACTCAAAGTACTGAAAACATTGCTCACGTCATGCTTTTGCAAGCTTTCCATTTTTATTTGTTAAAAATATCTCCCCAGACTTTCCCATAGCTACAATGTTCATAGCTATATCACCTCCAGCTGTGATCTCATCACATGTCTCAGGCAGAGCAAGGTCAGGCCTGGCTGGTTCGTGTAGATGGAGCTTCCAGGAAAGGCCATGCTGTATGAAATCCAGTAATACTGGGTACCAAAACACAGGATAAAGGCAACCTGAGTTCAGCCCTGGGTTTTGCTACCCACAAAAAAAGAGAAAAGAGGTGGATTG
Organism: Orthonyx spaldingii; assembly: GCA_013397795.1. Classification (NCBI taxonomy): domain Eukaryota; kingdom Metazoa; phylum Chordata; class Aves; order Passeriformes; family Orthonychidae; genus Orthonyx; species Orthonyx spaldingii. The sequence goes on along the minus strand of VZTJ01003401.1, from coordinate 371,598 downwards.
ACGATGAAAGCAAGCAAATTAATAGCTGTATAACAGTTTTTTGCAAGTCTAAAATGCATATCAACTGTGCCAAGATGGTCTAGGTTAGGAAAAAGACCACTCAGCAATGGGAGAAGTGGCTGAGCTTAGCAAAGAGCATCTGTGAAAAGGAGTTTGTGGAATCTGTGATGTGCTTTGACACGAGCCTTCAGTGACTCTGCAGAGCTCCACTGGGGAGTCAAGGGAAGAGGCACAGTGTTTGTACTGAGTGTTCCAGTGAGCCCAGGAACGACATCATACAGTCATTCACATACAATACCTCAATTGCTATGGAAACTGCAGAATTTATGGAGGAGTTATACACCACATGAGAAGCCAACTCCAGGTGCTACCTCTGAGGCAGAGTGAATTTACTTTACTTGCTTGTCTCCTAATGTGTTTGTTGAAATAAAATTTATTGAAAACCCCCATGTTTTCCTTTGAAAGAGGAAAAGTCAGTCTCTAGCAATAAAATAGCTACAAAATGACCTTAAGTTTGGATTGTTGACAAAGAAGGTGGTTTCAGGTGAAAGTGTCCTCTTCTCATTTGGCTTTAGGAGGGGGTTGGTGAGTTCTATTTATTTTGAAGAGCCTCTGGTGACCTGAAACCTCACTTGCACTGTCTTTGTTTACCAGTGAGGCAGCTGAGGTTCTGTTCACTGAGTGTAAAACCAGGCCAGTTCTCACTTCTCAGCCACAGTAAGCAGCCTTGCTGCAGCATGTTCATACTGTCACAATCCTACTTTAGTAGCTTGGATGTTCCCTTTGTCAGCTCAAACTTTTCATAGATAATGTCTCTTTTTTGTTTTTTATGATGTCACTACACCCCAATCTACACCTCCTCTTTTCTCCCTATGAACAGCCATTAAATATTCTATTTCCAGCTTCAGTTTCCAATACTCAGAACAAATGCAGTACTAAAGCTCAGAGGAGTTTATCTTTGCACCTCATGACTAGCATCCAAGCCAGATGCAAGTAGATCACACACGTACATCATGCCTGTCCCACTGTGTCCCACCAGATCAAAGGGACAAGGGACCTGTGAAGCTGAGAACCTCATTCATGCAAGTAGTTTAACATGCTGAGAAACTGTTATTTTTAATGACTGAAGTTAAGATTTGAGATCCACATCACTCTGAAATACTCAAGTAGACTGAAAATCCACATGTGTGGCATAACCTGCAGCTCATTTTGAGTGCTTTTGTATCACTAAAAACCACCCTAACAAGTAAGTTCTTCTATTTAAATGCAAGTGTTGAAGCCCTGGATAGAATGTGCTGAAGTCTGTGGCATGTTTCCAGGCACCACATCTCTCTAGGATTTAAAGTGGTGTTGAAGAAGTCAAAGACTTTGGTAAGTCTGGTTTATTCAGAGGAATCGGTTTTTCTCACTTCCATTAGGGAGGACAAAGACTAACAGCAAGAAAACCTCAGGCAACTTAATTATTTACTTACCTCTCCTGAATTCAAGAACTAAGCCTTAGGCATTCAACCTTGAAAACCATTAGCTAAAAATCTTCAAACACTGGGAACCTGGCAACACAGTACCCATGCCAAGCACAGCAGACAAGGACAGGTACAAAAGTTTTGTAGAAATAAGCACAAAGGAAAAGGACAAAGAGAAATTGAAGAGACACATTTACTTTGTTGTGGAAGGGTGTGAACTGCAGGAGTTTCAAGACTGGTTTCTTGAGGGGCTGGTTGCTACCCTGATTGAGAGGAGTAAGGATGGTAACCTCCTTAGCACCATACAGTTTTGTTTACTGCAACATGCAAAGCAGCTTGGAGAAATAGATGAAATAAAACACACCAAGATGAAAATAAAACCCCAGAATTAATGAGCCACCAGTCACAGAGTTACATGTGGCCTACAGATGAGCTTAGCAATGCATGAGAACTGTGGCATCTACATAACACCCTCTAAATTTTAGCTTTTAGGCTACTAGAATTTGTGTCAGATGAGAAGTGGGGAGAAAAAAAAAATTCCCAGCCATATGCAATTTGGAGCATCTCGTAGCAGACAGTCTCTGTCCAAACATGCTAATTTTTCAGTAGCCTCAACTCCCAGGCATTGCTCAGGACATCATAGAGGATGAACACTAACTCCAAGAACATCTGCTGTCAAGTGTACCTTATTAAATTACACACATGCAACCACTTAAACAGACTACCCACTGCCCTGTTCACGCTGTTTTCAAAAAGCTACAAGAAATAAATCAACATCCTTATCTTTATAATAAATGCCTGTTGTAGTCCTAGCAATAGTCTGTGTCTGCACACAAGCCTGGAGACAAGTTTATTCCACACATTGGACTGTACTTAAACCATCAGAGAGCGCAGGCTCTGCTCCTGTTTCTGCTCCATAATCAGAGACTTTTTGCTTGACATATTTCACTTCTCAGGAAAACACTAAATTACTTGATGCTTTGGTAAAATTGCCTAAAAACCCCTAACCTTTTCTGAAATATTGCAAGGAAGCAACACGATTGCAGGTATTTTATTAATTAGCAAACAACTTTGTGATTGGAGATTATGATATAGGGGTTTTTTTTTCCTAAACACTGAGACAAAGCAAATCAAACAGGGAGGCTTAACACAAACTCAGTCTTCAGGACACAGTGGTCTGAAGTGTCATGGTCCCAGGAAAAAAATAAGTGTCCTCCTGGCTATGTCACCTTTCATGCTCACAGTAAAACAATCAGTCTATTTCTGGGTGAAAAACAGTTTTTAATGAAAGAGAACATCATGCGATGCCTTGAATACATCAAGAGTAGCACACTTTGGATGTATCAAGGGAAGGCACAATGACAGGGCAAGAGTAAACTGCTTGTTTGAGAAAGAGCTGAACCCGAATATGGAGAGGTTTTGTACCACAGCTTGAAAATCTCCAGGTGAATGCAATGGATGTGAGGTTAACTTGAGGAGTGCATGGCACTTTGGTTGTGTTCCTGGGGCTCTGGACAGAAGGGAAGGTCAGTGTAAATCAGGATAAAATCAACACCATGGTTTGAAGGCTGTTAAGTACTAAATAAGTAAATCTGCGTTTGAAGGCTAAAATGGCCTGCCTGGAACAGCATTGTTCCTGTCCTGAACAGGTAGAATTTGGGAACCTTTAGCAGCTGGGTGCTACCTGTATGTTCTCACAACTTTCCCAAGGTTTTTGAGGGCTCCCTGCTCTTTTAAAGCCATAGCAGCATCAAACCCCTCTATGACCTGCCTGTGACTCCCATGAGAGGGACACACCCAGAGCCATCCACACAGATCACACCAAGCACAACAGAAACCCAGGGACTGCTGCAGAAGGTACAATTGCAGATGACACAGCAAACAACCCAACAACCCTAACCAGATCCTGACCCCAATGCTTGCTGCATCCATGTGTGCCTGAGCAGCATCTGTGCTTCCCTACAGCAGTCAATCCTAGAGAGCCGAATCAAGGACTTTAGCCAAACCCTGAGGAAGGTATCCATATGTGAAAGCATAATGCTACACGTAACCTACACAGAATTTTGCAGTATGGAATCTGATCACCTCAAATACTGTTGCAATCATGAGATTGTGACTGTAGTTGTATTTGGGGCTGGGGGAACCAGCAGGATTTGTGGCTGCTCTCAGAAGAAGCAGCTGATGACTCCTTTCAGGTGGCTTGGCAAAAGCCAGCAGGAGGTTCAAAGCTACTAATGAAGAGTCAAACCAAACTGTATATCAGTTACCTCTTTTAGATACAAGAAAAAAAATCTCAATTCATTCACTTCCAATAAAAAAATTAAAACAGTTGAGATGTAGACATTACCTTTGCTGTGTCCCCAGGATTCCCTTTGCTCTTGCAGTGACAAATCCTGAGACAGCATCAGTTGCATCATTTCTGCTTTTGAGACGTCTTTCCCTTTCCTACCCTTGAGCTTCTTATTCCCAGTAAGAGCAAATCTCAAAATAGAAACAAATGCACCTCTTAGAAAACAGCTATTATTATTTAGAAATGAGCCCTTGCCTTAAAATTTATCCTCATGCTATCCTAAATCACTGGGGAAACAGAAGAAAAACACATCCCCTTTCCACATTCCTATTCCCAACTACCATTCTAGCACAACTCTCACCTTACCGTTTATGCACATCAGCTGTTCTTTTAGCAGCATCAGCTGTAAAGATTCACAGGTGCCCTCCCTAATCTTCCCTCTGCATCTGACAACACTGTCCATTAAAGCTCTTTGAATGCAAGCTTAGTGAATTTCCTATTATTGTTTACAAATGCTGTTTAAGGAAACATTATTAGAAGGTTCTTCTGAAACCTCACACTACTTCTTCTTTTGGGACAGAAATCTGTCGGTTGCAAAATTTTCGGTAGAGGTCCCTGCACTGTCTGTTCAGTGAAGATCAGAGACTTTTGAAAATCTGATGAAAAGGGATGTAGTTGGAGTTTAGCTGTGAACTTCAGCCTGCAGGCAATTGTCTCCTCTACAAGAATGTATCTAGTAATAAGAATCTTAGATAAGTGTATAATTGCATTGCTGTTGTAATTAAAAAATCGATAATTTCCTGTGGTTTAATCATTGACCTGTGGCTTTTTTATTTGGCTGAGATTTTAATACTGACAAAGACAATACTGTCATTTGCATAACAAAATGACAGGATGACTCTGCAACTATGGAATATTGCTTTTTAATCCTAAAATGGATAAAAAGCCCAGGCCTGTGGAAAAATGTGTTTAGGGAAATAAATTGCTCTTTCAGAAGCAGACATTTGATGTTGCTGTTGGCTCTGAAGCACATGCAGAAGCATAAGCTATGTATGAGCAGAACTCTATCCTCTGTTAAAGTGACATTTTCCAAATGGCACTGCTCACAAGAAGTAATTCATGACTTCCCTGAGGGTTTGGGGGTTGCTTTTTTTGCCATCTGTTGGTGAGGAGGTAGCCAAAAGGACCATGCAACTGTGGGCTCTGACTCTGAAATGAGTATCTCAAATACCATTGAGAAAATGTGATAAACTGAGTCACAGAATGTGTAAATTGACAGCTGAGGAAGAACCTGACTCCACCTTCGGCTGACTCCACATCACATCTTTTAAACAGGTGAAGTTTAAAATCAGGTTCCAAGTGTAAGAAATTCTAATTCACATCCAGACTGTCAAGCTGAGAAACAGGCAGGGTCCCGAGTGGGGAATCATGTAGCTGAGTGATGGGATTTGTCATTAATCTATAGATAGCACCTCTGTTCATAATCTAAAAGAGGAGGATCCTGGAAAAGTGTCAGTGGAGGTTGACTCTCCTTCCTGTAGATGCTTCCTTATGATGGAGTTCTCCTTCTTCCTCCTCTGTCAAGGGGATCTACACACTGCAATTATGGGTTAGATTAGGCACCTGGGACTGATTTTGCGGGTTTCATCTTTCTTTTTTTCCAATAATGCAGAAGACTTTGCTTAGAGGAAAAGAAGTAATTGCCTTAACATTGAAAACAAATCACACTTAAAAAGTGATTTAGGTCTAACTAATTTAATAAAATTTAACTTAAGCCACAAGAGCAGAGAACTGCAGATTTTAATCTCATATTTTTTATCTTTCTCTGTGTGTTTTTGCATGTACATACATATATGTGTATTTTTTATGTATATATTTACAGCAGAATGTTCTTGATTAATATCTTGATTTATATCCAGTGAGACATTTCATTTTGATGCTTTGGCAAAACTGCCTAAAAAAACCCTATTCTTGTCTGAAACATTGCAAAGAAGCAACAAGATTGTATGTTTTCCAAAGCACTATGTTTTCCAGAGAAATACCAGTGTATTAGAAGTGGGAAGAGATTTTTAATTTCAACAGTAACAACTGACACTGCTAAGAAAATGCTGGCCAAAAGAGGACCAGTAGGCATGAGCTTGGAAAATTGTCCTGCTCTCTCCCAGACACTTTAGCATGTACCAGGTCAGCAGAGTGTAGTTTTCCTTACACCATTTTCCCTGTGAAAATAAAGTTGTTTGATCATGGTACATGCCCAGGAAAGGGAGACTCCTGCTCTTATCAATACTATATATCTATAAAAGGGATCAGAAGAGCCAGGTTAGAGAAGAGTTTTTTCTGGGTACTTAGAGGCTTTCATTCCCATTCTTTAACGTATTTTGTACAAACTTCAGAAGCCAAGAAACCAATGTGGGGAAAGTTAAGGCTGGAAGTGAGGTCTAAAACATGTGGGCTGAAGGTCACTGGAAGACTTCTGGTAAATTTTGTGCAAAGTGAAAAAGGATTTCTATGTACTGTGGGTTAAAAAAATATGTAGTCAAAGAAAAATATGTCTTGAAAATAATTTTTTCTGCTCAGGACTACATAAAATTCTTCTTTTTTTACCCTGCCTTCAGCATTCTGTTTGGCCCAAAGTACAAATAGACAGAGTGGAAACCCTTTCAGTCTTGAAGGATGTTAATTCTTGTTTAAGATAATTCTTGTTCTAAGATAAGAAAACACATAGAACTTCCTTTCCAGGCTTGCTTTCAGCAGTCTGGGCCCTTCCTGAGCTTTAAAATTTACCTTTATTGTCCTCAACAAATTATAAAGAGTTGTTTCACTTTTCACAATATCATCTCTCAGAAATAATTTTTTTTCCATGAAAATTTTTATGTACTGGGAGCTTTCAAAGTAGATTTCTACTGGAAAATTATTCTAATGGATGTATTTTGACTAACCTGAAAAAGGACAGCGACACTTGCTGTGATAAGGAATGGTAAGGAAGTCTATTCATATCATCTAATATCAGCTTCTAAATGAGGCACCCAAATGAAGATTTTAGCAGTAATTGGCTTCCATTGAGCTAATGGAGCAAGATGGGATCTTGCAGAGAACTGTTTATGAGAACTAGATGTCTGTCTCTGATAGCTGAAGAAGGAACTTCAGGGTTCATGAATCCTTTGGTGCTACAGAAGTGGAGATAAGTGAGCTATAGATGCGCTAGATTCTTAATTCTGAATTCCTTCAGTGTTTCTAATTGACCTTCAGAACTCAGTGGGACAGGTGACACCAGACATGCCTAAGCAGAGATTCCACACGTGACAGTGATGGGACATGCTAGAGACTGAGTTCTACATGCAGTACAGAATGTGTCCCCCAGCTTCAGACCCTAACACACCCTCTGAATTTCAAGTAATTCGCTTGCTGTCACCTCTGTGGTACCACATTCTGTGGTTGTCTGGTCAAAGCAACACAGAAGTCTGTATGAGCAAATTTACCTGGAGAAAGACATGATGTCTAAGATGATTTCATCCCTCAAGGAACTTAATTTGGCAGCTGTTAGGGGCAAAAATAATGCATAACTTTAGAGTAATCTCTCTAACAGAAAGTCAAAAAAGTCTTTTTGCTGCTGCAGAGTTGAGTAATGGGAAGGAGAAACACATTCACTATAAAATATAAATGAAGTTCTCCACCCTCAAAGGAATCTCTCTGGAGTGTCAAACGGATGAATTGCCTCACTGCTCAGCTCTGGTGTAGCACTGTGCACCCTGGATCTGAGCCAGGCCACAATATATACTGAAACTCTCCTCAGAAAGGCCTGTCTGAGTTATTCCCATTCTGGCATCACCAAACTCAGAATGGCCCTGCTGGCTGGTTTCCAGCTCACAGAGCGCCTGCAAATTCCTCTGAAGGGGTTGATAGATGCTGGTACTTATTCTGTGAGATGGAGACAAAATTAAAGTTGCCATGGGTTTATTTGGGATACTAATTTACGTGATACACAAGGACCTACCTTGCAAGCCTTTTAGCAATAAAGCCTTTCTAATATCCTGGAGCATCTCCTGGGATTTTTTTCAGGAGGCACCAGGACTGTGTTTCAGTGGGCAGTTCCTGATTGTCTCAAGGTACTAGAGATGCTTGGCAGAACCACACATCAGCAGCACCCACCATTTGCCAAGGCCCTAACTTGGTTTTACTGCTTCTGTAGTTCTGTTTATGACTATTTCCCTGTGTATTGCCACGGCCACAAGGATACACATCATTCTACAGAAGTAAATATCTGTTCTCTGCCTTTCAGGACAGGCAAAGGTGTCACAGGTGCCATCAGCTGAACTCAAGGGGCTGGGCTTCTTCTGCCTATTAACCCTGAGGTGCTATTTTTTGGCAACCAAAGGCTGGTGTACCCCTTCTCATTAGAAAGAACATTGCATGGAGCCCAGGAGAATGTAATGGTTTCATGGGGGTGAGGAGCAGCAGCTGTGTGCTCGCTTTGATTACACACCCAGGTTACTTTTTAGAGCCCTGCTGGGACAGGCAGGGTGAGTGATTGTTTCAGCAAGGGTGAGTGAATCACTGCTAGCACACTCATTTCACCCAGAGGAACTATGAGCAGCGCTGAGATAGTGTTAATTTGTCTCTGTTAATGCAGAAGACAGAAGGTTTTGGTGTTGCCAATACCTTGTACAAGGGCTACAAGTAACTTGTTGTCACTATGACAGCAAAGACTACCAAAATAGAGAGGGTGCAGGGAGTCTGCTGTCTCTCAGAGAGAGTATCTTTGTACTCTTTTGCCTTGTTTCATATGAAATTTTGTTTGTATTCAGCAGAATTAATTTTATCTGGCTAAAATACAGCCCAGGAGAATGACCAGTGGTCTGGAACACAGGAGGGCTGGGGGTTTTATTTCAGCCTGCACTGCTTTGCACTGCAGCTTTGAGCAGTCTGGCCTAGAGCTGCAACAGGTTCAGGAGAATCATACCATATACACACATACAGATATCAGCACGTGATTTATTACCCCATCACTAAGTCCAATGTTAACTTTTAGGTGCTGTCCCGATGTGAGGCACGGACAAAAGTGTGGCGTGGGAGTGAGCAGCATGAGTCAGTGAAAGCAGAGCACGAGCAGAGCTCAGGAAAGTAGCAAAAACTTTGGATAACAACATATGTAAATATAGATTGGCATGCATACCTTAAAAATACATACTCGTATTCTTATGACCAGACAGCAAATTGTTTGGGCAAGAACTACTCCCTGAATATTCTTGCCCTGTGGGAGGAAAACAAGGCACAGACAATAAGTGAATTTCTTGGGATCACGTAGTAGCTTCAAGGCATAGCTCTGGAGCTGATCATGGACTGGATTGGCACTGTGTCTCTGTGAACATAAATAACTTCATGTTTCGTGATGAAAATACCTCTTCTAATGTCCAACATCTCCTATAAAGACAAATGCCATCCCAAAATGTCAATATTCTAGGAAATAAAAATCTCTGAATAGGTTGCTGTAATGAACATTTTTTATGAGTTTTACTTTCCTAATTAGAATTTACCAGGGCAGTGTTAAAGTGTTGTAGGGAACATTGAATAAAGTACAGTCTTATGCCAACAGTGAATGTCTCCCATTATTAGTCACAGCCTGTGGCAAGGTCTGTCCATTGTGCTTTGGCATCCATGGATTTGCTCCTGACTGTGGACATGTCCTTGTGAGTGAAAAAGATGAAGAGAATGTTTTCTTCTAGCTGAAGAAAGTTGCCTGGCACAAAGCTATCACAAAAACAAAGCAGAGGGACTGTCTGGAAGAGATAAATGCATTGCCTTCCATAATGGGGGAAGAGTTTAATGAGAAATATGTGATAATTTTAGAAGTACTTATGAGCCCAGCACATATTCATTGATGATAGCTGAAATACAAATCAGAAATGTTGCCACAAACACTCCTAAAAACAGAAAAACAATATTTAAAAACCCAAACAAAATGAAAGCAAACAAAAAAAGCCTCTCAATCCTTTTTGGTCCACATCTAGTTCTCTGAAGAAACTTTGCCAGAACTATTTCCTTACAAATCTGCTCCTCTGTGCTGTTTGTCTTCCAACAGCACTATAGAGGAATGCAATGACTCTCACACCTGCCGGGCCATTATTATTTCATGTGTGTGGGTGACACTGCCCCTTGATGATGCATGGCAGTGACGCATAATGGCCTGGTGACAGGAGTGAGCTGGCTTCTCTCTGTCACTGGGAGCCTCTGCAACTGTGACTCTGCTGGGTGAGGAGAAGAAGAAGAAATGCAGATTATATTTGGCATAGCAGTGCTATAATCAATCTTAAGTGCAAGAAGAAGGATAGAGGTGTCATCATCCATGAGTTGGATGGGGCTCTGAGCACCCTGGTCTAGTGGAAGGTGTCCCTGCCCACAGCAGGGGTTTTGGGAATGAGATGGTATTTAAAGTCCCTTCCAACCCAGGCTGTTTGATGATTCTATGATCCACCTGTGAGGCACTGAACAAACTTTGAAGGCATGAGGAGGGGTGTACACAAACCAGCTGATAGCTGACACCACCGAGCAGCTCCAAATCAGCTGTGTAGGATTCTGCATCTCACTTGGTGTTTCAAAACACAGATTGATGTCAAGTCTCAAAAATAATCTGTTTCTAGTCTTGTAAGTGAAAGGAAAAGGCCTAAGTTTGGTCTTGGTACAAGAGAGGGAAAATGTGGGTGTAGTTATCTTTTTTCTTTATTGGATCTCTGTATAGTAGCTAAGTGCTGCTTTTATCAATTCAAAGGACATAAGCAGTATATTGAATAATAAACATACTAATAATTTCTTTATGTTTTGAGTGGAGAAAATTCTGCTCCCCATGCCATTGCAGGCACTGAGCATGCAGCTCTCATTTTGGGTTTTGCCTTACAGTGCTGGATGTGAGCACTCAGGTGTCACTCTGGAGCATTTTGTTGCCAGTGATTTAATGGGAATACATTTGTGGCTGTATGCACTACCCTGTGCCAGCTCTGCCATAAATATGGAGGGAGACATGAGTCCCATGAGAGCTACTTTTATCCCTTAAGTCCCTCAGGCAAAAGTGGTAATTTTAGTTTCAAAACTCTCTTTACATTCCTTTTCAGTACTTCTGTTCAAAGGTTACAGTATCTGTTTTCTCTGAGACTCCTGCATGAAAGGCCTTTTCGAAATTATTCTCAACCTAAACAAAATTTATTAAAAAGAAAAAGGAATTTGATAAAAAGAAAGAAAAAGTTTATTTAACATTTGACATAAATTTATTTACATTCCTCACAAGTTAAACTGTTCAACTATGTGATAAAAATAAAAACACTAGTTTGCTTTTCATGAAAATCAATCTGTCTATTCAAATCCTCCGTTATCATGAGCTTTCTATCTAGAGTGAGCTGTGAGTATCCTCAGCAGAGTTTTCTACAGGTAAACATAGAACAGAAGCTGAATCCATCATTTTACTGACAGCTGGCTCATTGAGGTCGTTATCTTAAGTGTGATTAACCACTGTTTTTCAAATGCTTATTATCTGTTTCAGAAATTGCCTTGCACATTTTGTAACATCTCAGCAGAGCAAAAATTACTCTGGCATCATCTTTATCAAATTTTCCTTTACAGCAGTTTTCCATTTGAGTCGATTTCTCATGCACTAAAAATATTAATTATAGGCAGATCCCTGGACTCAGCTTAACATTTGCCCTGAGTCTTGCAGGAAACCCTGAGCTGACCATCTCCAGCTTTCTGATATTTGAAACCTGGAATCAACCTGAGGTTCTAATTATCTCTGCTGCCATGAAATAGCAATTAAAATGAAATTACTCTTTGGCATTGTAACAGAACTTCACCTATTCTCAGAACTCCTAAAACGCAAGAAATAAAGGGTGTGTGAATAAATGGTGATCTGAGCCGCATGGGTAGTGTGTGAATGAATGTGCTCTTCTCCCACTGTCTTCAAATCAGGTGTGAAGGCAGTGGACTGCTAACATGGAGAAACTTCACTTAATGATGCTGCCTTGTCCTAGCCTGCTACAAGGTAATAATGCAATTAGGAAAGGCTGGCTGACTAATAAGCACACTGTTGTTGTGGGCTGTAGGAAGGTGTTTCTTAGCATCTCTCACAAAACGCAGGCAGCTTTTCTGAGCTGTACAAAACCACATCCTTGCCAAGGCCTGTGTCTTAGCTGTCTTTTTAAATTTTTCTAAAGAAAACCAGAGCTCCTTGTTGCTGAGCCTTAAATGACAGAAAATAGCATTTGGTCATGTCTGCTTCTTGCTCCATATCAACCTTTCCATGATATAACTGCTGTGATCAGTTTAACCTCCCAACGAGCCTGGGACAAGCATGAACCTATGGTTGGAATGGAATTCTTATCTGTTCAGGGCTGAAGTCTCATCCATGAGGACAGTCCTGCTGATCCAGAGCAGACCAATTGCTCTTCTAAAGGACTTTAGAAAGTGGGGAAAGTTTAACAGTGTGAGCAAAGCACTCCAGCCATATTTCTCCCTATTTTACTGAAGAATGAGAGGTCCAAGGCTCAGTGTGGATCTTTTCACACAATTCCATTACTTTTACCAAAGCAGGAGCTGGAAGCAATTTTTACGGGGAAAGCTGTACCTCTTGCACAGTAGTTTGGTTTTCAAACCACTCTGGGAGATTTCAGACATGAATCTTCCATTTGCTGTAATACATTCTGACTTCAATGAAAGATATGTGTCTGAATCCCCCAGGCTGCTTTGGACGTCCCAACTACAGAGTATTATTTAACATCCACTGAGATCAGGTCTCTCCACTGGTATCAATGGGTCCCAAAGTAAAAGAGGTATGTGCCTGTAACGACAGGATCTCTATTGAGATCTCTCTATCCATCTCTATGGATGTTCATGTAAAGGCAGGATCTCAGCCGGTTCACTGTCACCCATTCTTCATTTCAGGCATATTTTAAGCAGTAGTGGCCAGAGCTAGAGAGCAGTGGCATTTTCCAGGCTGCCAGGTGATGAATGATTAAACAGCCACAAATACAGTGAAGTCTTTAGTGCAATCACTATTTGAAATGGATCAGGGCATGGGGAAGGTTGCCTGAGGCATTTATTTGGATTGCAAGGACTGAAGAGGATGCCCAGAAATATGGGAAAGATATTGAGATGGTAATTTAAACAAATATAAAAGCCAGAAATATATTTTACCCTCTTTATACACAGCTTAGTTTCTCAGCTACTTTTTTACATCTGCAACATCCAAGATTAGCTTCAGCTAGTAAGAGAGAAGTAGGGGACACTGATGTTCTCAGTCATACAGAAAAGCTTTTCAGGGACCTGTTTGCTTTCACTTTCAACTTAAGGTTAATCTGCCTGTCAGGAAAGATTCCCCCACAGAGAACAGGAGGGACTGTTTACATTTGGAAATATAAGAAGGGAAAAGGAATAAGGCCATGGGAAATATGGAGTATTTGTTTTTCTCTGTATGCGGGATGTGGTCCTCTTTCCCAAGTCACTAAAATTATCCTTGCTGTTTGCAAGGACAGTGGCAGTGCTGCCTGTTTCATCTGCAGGCAGGAAGATGCAGCTTTGATGCCCATGAGCACCCAAAATGAAGATACTGCACTTTCTGTAGGCTGCTGGGGAGCATTTGCTATGTTTAGACCACGGAGAATATAAGATTTGATTTTGTGGGTCTGTGGTGCACTGCAGGGAGACAGCAAAAGTGCTTCTTTTGTTCCGGTGAATGGGCTGGGGGCTCAACCTGTCTGTGGCTCTGGCTGTGTTCACAGCTGAGAGTGTTGTGTGACTGTGCAGCTGCCAATTGATATATTGGAGAGTTTAATTAATCATTTAATAGACAAAATCACCACAGCACTGGGACTGTCCTTGGCTCCACAATCCCAGAGAGAATAGTCTAGATTATGCTGAATTTCTTGCCAGCCCTTTGAGAAAACCAAAAGCAGGAGAGTTAACAGCTGTGTTTTGCAAGAAGCAGGCAACTTTTCCTTTTTAACAGAAGATAACTTTCAAAGTTATCTTTTGGATTTTAATTTGTCTTTTTTTTCCCCACGAGTTTTCCCATTCTGACAAATCAGTCACACTCCTCTAGTGGAAATAACTAGGTGGAAACTGTTTCTAGAGGAAGCAACTTAGAAAGGGTCATCATTGTCAGTAGGTGTCTGCAGGCTAAGGTCATGGTCTTGTGAATTTAAACTATGCAAATATGATAGAAATGAGTTAGATCATCAGGAAAATCCAGGAATCACTTGACAGGTCTGAGTGTGTGGTGCAGAACAGAGAACCCTCATTTCTATGAAAAGATGACAATATTTTGAGCAGTTCTTGTGTTTCCAGGCTTTCCAGAGGGACTTGGAGTAAGAAACTGTACCTATTTGGGGATCTGATGTTATGTTCTTTAGCCTGTTTTACTGAAGGAATATGAGTCATTTGAAAATCACAAAGTAAATTAATGACTGACTGAAACTGGAGACAGTTCTTTCTAAAACAAGTGCAAAGTTTCTTCAGGTAAGGAGTTATTTTCTCAACAATATGTTGTTACTCCACTGGTGGTGCACAGACTTATGTGGTCGCTGAGGACAAAGACGTCTTCCACAAAGCTAGAAAACAATGGATGCTCAACTTAGAATCTTCCAGCTTGGCAATGCTTACCTTTTTCCTAACTATTTGCAGGCAAACACTTTTGGATTTGTGTGTCTACGTACACTTACATCTATACTTGCACGCACTTCCCACACCCTCTTATTATGTAATATGAATCCAGCTTGTGATTGCAGAAAAGCCCTGGTATTTTGTATGAAGCAGAGGTAAGCTGTCAGAGAATGGTATCATAGGTTGTTATGACAGGTTAGTCAGAAAATTGATGTTTTAGAGAGAAATATGATATCCATCTGAACATGCTGGAAAACTGACAGGATGGTAGTTACATGTAGAATTTGGAAGGAAGTATCCAGGCATAAGAAATCCCATTACAGACTTCTGGCTGTATCACGATATTTCTCCATATACCTATAGGATTGTTATATATGTCTTGTGTACAGTCTGGATTAGATGTCACAAGATATAAACTAGTTCTTGCCTGTTGGCTTTTAACAGAGCTATCCAAATTCATGCCAGCTGATTATGTGTTCTATTAAATATATAAAATTAAGATAAATGTATGTCTTGTTTCTAAGTTATTTAAGTGGTTATTTTGTAATTCAAGCTATCTTTAAGGTCTCAGGGTGATGATAAAGCCTCTAATGTTTCTGAACTTAAGTCCAATGCTAATATTTACCTGTGTGTCTGGACAACATAATTTGGACTATAGCTTTGCTATAACATCAACAACCTCGATTCTTTCTGAAGATACTGATTTGGATGGCTCAAATAACTGCTCTTAACTCATATGCATTTCGTCCCTGGACTAAAAAACCTGCTGTTATTATTTTACTTGTTCTCTAGGTAGTTTTGGTGTTTGGGACTTTCTCCACAGCCCTGTATACACATGGCTAAAATCAGCTTTTTTTCCCTTAGCTCCACCAGAGTAGAGATGCAAATTTGGTGCATCAAAAGATAGGGCTGTTGTTTTCATTAACATTTCTTCCAGAGAAAAACACCCCAACCCAAAACCTTAAAAAACCAGCACATTTTCTTTCTTTTTTTTCATTTCTGTGGCTGTTTGGTCTAAACTACCACATGGAGAGAAAGCAATAAGGTGGATATTGACTGTAGGAGAAAGAAAACCCACTCATCAATGCTCCCTCATATTACTCTTGCTAGATTTAATTTCAGATTATCCAATTTTTGTCCCATCTCGAATATCTCATTTCATCTGAAGTTTGTACGGCATTACAAGAAAGAAAGGCCAGAGTCTATCATTTATAGACAAAGTCTTGGAGCCTTTCGTTCTCATCCTTGTTTTTGTTTTTGTTAATTCCCTTCCTGTTTTCAGAGAAGCAGAACCATTTCCCAAACAGCATTGCTGTGAACAACAACTTGAGGACAGTCATGTGCTAGCTCCTGTGCCAAGTCCCTGGTAGGACAGGGAGCTTTTGAACAACCCCTTTGCTAATCAAACAATCTGGAGACATCCTGCCAACCCCATCCTTGTCATCTGCTGCTCCCTCTGCATGCACATGTGATCAGCTCAGCATCATATTCTCCCTGCTGTGCACAAAGTTTCTTTTCCTTTGCTAACAGCCAAAAGAAGGAGGGATGGACTGATTTAAAACTCTTGGCTCATCTTATCTGGCTCATGACAGATATATTCTCAAATTGATCTTGTAAGTCACTTTTTCCTAACCAGAAATGACTTTTCACAATGGTTTTATAGCTTTCTAGTCTGCTGCTCTGTTTTTCTACCCTAAGTTCATTTTCCCAGGCTCTTTCTTAGGGTTGGATTCTGAAGAGGGGAACAATTTGTCTTTGGGCAAGTGGTAAAGGAGACAAGCACGTCCCACTTGTTTCAGACCACAACTGCATGTGTTTTAAACTGGTCAAGTACTGGGTCACAATAGGGAAAGATCTGTCCCAAAATGCAAAAACTGCTAGAGGAAGCATGTAATGAAATTCGTTATCTTTTCCTGAACATAGAGAGTGAACATCTCGTTATGTACAGTGGCTCCCAGAGGTTTAGTTGCCTCTCCACCTGTTACTCTACAGTCAGTGTTCTCTCCTTGCCTCCCCTTCTACCACAAAAACACAGAGCAGGAGGAAGATTATAAAAGCAGAAATCCCCTTGGACAACTCAGATCCAGGATGAAAAACTACTGCTCATAAAGCATAGCTGGAATCATTCCCACATGCAGGGAAAGGTCAGTGAGTGTGGATGCCTGTAGAGAGCTTGTCCACAGGGATTGATAATTTTGAGTGACATAAGATTTCCCAAGTGTATGCAGCAAAAGGAAAAATGCCTTGAAAACAAGCAGCTCATTTCTCTTTTGGGTTGAGGCCACCCTGTCAAATTTGGAGATCACAAACAGGGCTAAAACATTCGTTTGATTACATTGCTAGTAGAAGCAGATCACATGGGTACTTAACCTCACAGGGCTGGACATCAGACATCTAAATATTCAACCAGTTGTGGATAACAGGCATCAAATCAAGTTTCTCCAGCACTGACTTTACAATCTAAAAAGGGAGAATTTTCAAAATGTAACAAAAAGCTGAATTTAAGAGTTTAAGCCTTTTAAATAAATATATGGGTTAAGTATTCTTAGGAATTGTTGAGTTCAACAATTGCTGCTTCATCCATCACTGATACTACCTTAGGTAACACAGCATGTAGTGGCTCAAGTGATGTCAGTGTGTTCCACTCCTTTGCTCTGGTTTGAACCAGAGCTCTATGTGTGTGTGTGTGTGCCACTGGTCCTGTGATGCTCAGTACAGCAGAGAACCTGCTAATATTTCCTAGGGACAGAAATCCCTTCCTGATCAGCCCTGTGCTGCCACCACCACCACCACAATGAAGCATTAAGTGATGGTGACTAATGAAGGTGAAGTCCCTGAGAGACAAACAGTGATCTTTCACTGGTTGTTCTTAGAGTGTTTTATCTCTAAAGGCTTCTTTGGGTACTTGCTTCTTGCTGTTATCTACAGCCTGGGCATCTACTCCAACTTGGAATGGTGGGCAAGATACTGTACATGTATGTCATATATGTCATCATCAAAAAGGAAAGGGATAGCTCCAGATGGCAATTCTTGACTTTTCATATGTTTCTCTTTCTGTAGATCACAGAGGTAGTCAAGAACAAAATTAGACTAGATATCCAACCTGCAGACAGCTGACTAGAGAATCACCTAACTTCTAGCTGTCTAAGCGAAATATATGTCCCATTTGGACAGCAGATTACTCTGGGCATCACAAGTGGTTTCATACTTTGCTGTGCACTTGTTTTTTTTGTACTTTTTTTGTCAGAGGTTTGGTCAGCTGCCTGTTTTCTTTCAGAATACTGCAGTATAGGGTAAAGTCATTAGCTCCATTTGATTCAAGGCTATAGAGGGGGAAGGACTGTAATGTGTGGAAAGTCAAGTTAGTCTTCCTTCTGGGGACTTTATAATAATGGAACAAGAGTCTTTCCAAAAAGATCCAATGAACAAAAGCCAGTGTGTGCCCATAATGAAGCAGTTACTGGAAGGAACAAGAAAGACCATAGATTTTCAAGAACTGCTCTCCTTTGCCTTGGGCTGAAAGGGTAAAGAAATATGGCGTCTTGCTTTTTCTGCCTGTGTGGTATGTTCCTGGCAAGTGATAATGCATCACATACATTAAGAAGCATTATAAGATCATTTCTGGTAGTTAAAATTTGTTGCAATTTGGATCATTAAGCAATTCCCCACTTAGCATTGTCTTAAAAGAAAACACATTAAAAGGCTATCAAAATTGCTGATATCACATTTGTTATCTCAAAATAATGGTTGGCACTGGAGACAGAGCTATTGGATTTTGTCAAATTAACCTCACAACTGATAATGAACGCCACATGTTTGCTGAGAACCTGGTTTTACAACTTGATTTACAGAGGTAAATTTCTATAAAAATTTCAAGCTTGCAATGCTGGATAAATATAACACTTAAAGTCCTGCAAGGTAATGGCAACTTTCCTTCACCCAGGAACCTGGCTTTGTGGAAGAGTATAACAGAAAGGCAAATATGTATTTCCACAGCTTTGGGAAGGCTGCTTTTCCACCTTTCAGAAGTTTTAAATGCATATTTGTGGGGTGGAAGGGAATGACCATAGCCTCAGAGGGATGTTTCTTCTATGTTTTTCTCCAGTTTGAAGACATAAAATTTTAGCATCCACTAAAGTTTATCCTGCAGCAAGGAGATCCATAACTCTGCATTGTGTGAAGTATATTTTTGCTTTGGTTTAAACCAATTTCCTGTTAAAAAACTATAAACACCTCGTAGCCTGTGTTTTGCTGGAGGCAAACCTTTCATATGCCACACAAGACTTAATAGACCTCTCTTCTGCAGCACCTCCTTCCCCACATCCATCTGATTTCCAGACTAGGCACCAAACTGATACAATCCTTTTTGATGTCAAACTACTCTACACCACCATAAAAGCACTGAAATCCTGTGAAATTATGCAGGTGAGGGGGAGTTCAGACATAAAAAAAATATTGAATATGAAACACATCCAGAAAACCTGGTAAATGTTATAAACTAACACATTTTCTTTGCTCCCATGTGAACAATTAGCCATGTCTTATGAACAAGATGAATAAGAATGTGAAAGTGTTCTAGAGCAACTACTGCATAGTTCACTGTGACTCTCTTCTGCTATCTGACTGTCTCAGAGCTGCTGTGGCTGCCTACTTGGGGGGACGAAACCATGGGCAGCATTGTGATCCCATAGGAATTAAATGTAAGATGATTTTAGCCCTGGGGAGGTCTCTGCTCACAGCTTGTGCAAGACACAAAACCTGGTGGCTCTCAGTCTACATCAGTGACTTGTGTGATGCTCTGTAGGCTATGGGACCTGACTTAGGTTGAGGACCCTGCCAGGTCCTTTTCTCACAGAGCCAGCAGGAGTATTCCTAGCCCCATCAGAAGCTGAAAAAGTCTCTTTAAATGGACTACTCCATTTCACCTCTTTGTAGAATCAGAGAATCATCAAGCTTGGAACAGATCCTTTAAGATCATCAAGTCCAGCTGTCAACCCAGCACTGCCACTGTAACCCCTAAACCACATCACCCAGCACCACATTCAGGTGTCTCTTAACACCTCTAGAATGTTTTTGCTGTCTGTCATTTTACAGACTAGTCTGCCTTTGAGTTTCTCACCCTCCTGAAGTACCTATTCACTTCTCTTCCAGCAGATTCAGCACAAGAAAGCAGATACGCCTCTGTCTCTGAGCTAACACCTTGGAACAATAAGTGAATTCAACTCTGACTCTCTTCAGCATAAAATAAAAATATCAAACTAAAGTGTGGAATGAATGGATTTGAAATTCCAGTAAGAAGATATCCCTTATAGCTGTGTATTTTGCACTTAAATACCTCCTGCTGAATTGCAGCCACTTCTGGGACAGGGAGTGAGCCCCACTGAGCGACCTGCCAGAGCAGGACAGAGAGGTGGAATAGAAAGTTAGAATAGAAACAATAAGACAAAACTTTTTATAGCAGTACAGAGAACTTTAAACTTTGTTGAGCCTGTGCATCTTACAGTCAGCGAACATTTAAGCTGCATGGTATTTGACTTTACTTTTTCTAAACATGCATGGAGTTACACAGATGCTTTTGAGGCAGGAGGCTAAAATTCTGATGGGTTTACACCAGAGGTTCAGTTCTATGAGCCATTGCCCATTGTTACAGGAACTGCAGAATTTTACTTCTTTGCACTTTCAGCAACTATGTGCATACAAACAGGAAACTTTCTGCTTTTTACACTTGCCATGAAAAGGAAACATGGTAAGAAGAAGTCCCATACCTGAGTATTAAAGAAACCCACAACAGACTTTAAAGTGCACTTTTACTGTTTTGAACATCCAAAGGCAGCTGCTCTGCAAATCCCATCTCAGTATATGGATAATTCTCTCTCTGGTGTTCATTCCTACTTTACATACTTTTATAGGAGATGGTCTCTGGATGTACAGATCTCGGCTATGACTCAAAGCAAATACTGTGTAAACCCCTGTAGATTAAACAGCACTGATTTACTCTGAAAACCTCTCAGGTCTTGCTGAGCAACTGAAGAACTGAAAATATGGCCAGAAGGGTGCAGATGGAGCTGGCTGACTCAAGACTACACCCTAGATTACAGCCATCATGTGGACCATAAAAAATGACAGCCAGCAACTACATTGCCTACATCATTCAACTGGGAAGAGGTTTGATTCAACGCCTTATGAAGAAGATGAAAAAGTTTGCATCTAATACCCAGCAGAGAAGAAAAGAATTCCCAAAAAAGATTTCAGAAAAAAAGATCTCCATTCCAACCTTTTCTGTAGAAAGCAGGGGTGTTTTAATTGTAGAACAATTCCCTAACAGATAAAAAGCTGCAAAGAGTCAGAAATTGATGGACAAAATGCTTCCTTCTTGAAAGTAACATAATCACTTTTACGTAACACCAATGGAGGGAATGCTACTTTGAAAGTGAAAAGCAGCACTACCTGTGCAGATCCTACTCTTAACTATTCTGTCACAGATCTTATAATGATTTTTAAGTGGAAAAATTAGTGTAAAAATGACCTTTTGCAAATGAGAGTATTAAAATAGTGTTTTAAGCAAGAAGGAAAACCACTTTTTCCTATAAAAACTCACCTCAACAAGTCATTATTACACCTCTTACTATTAAAATTGCATTTTGGACTTGTCAGAAGGGGAATTAGTTCACTTTGCAGTATTAATACCTCTGCAAATCATTTTCCTTCTGAAAAAAATGCACCAAGCATTGGACTAACCTCTGTGGGGTTTTTTTCATAGCTCAGCACTATAGAGGCAAAAGGCAAAATTGGCTAAAGATCCAACTCAAAACCCATTAAAAATCAATGAAAAGCTTTGCAATGGGCTTCTAGTGTGGGTTACCTCCCCACTGACTACAAGTGAAATTAATCTGTCAGGCAACAATAATACAGTGATATAATTAACTTGCTTAGAATACAATCACTTTAACTTTCATTAAAAGTGATGAGTTTCTTTCAATTATGTTGCCAAGATGCATTTGGTTGTTGTTTGCTTGTTTGCTGTTGAAAAAGGAAATAAATCCTATTTTTGGTTAATTTCCCCCTGGACTGGGGATTGTTGCTGTAATGAAGTCCAGATTCCAGGGTTATGCTTGAGAATGTAGTGACAAATAAAGACATCTGTAGAATGGGGAAATAGCAGCGATTTTCTTACTGGAGCCAGAAGCATGCGCATTTCACCCAAAAGTTAATGAGAATTTGGTGCAATATCGATTCTTCCTGATTCCAGTGGTAAGCTGGTATTACAATGAGAGACTGCACAAGTTTTCCAAAGAGAGATGGGTTGGTGAGGGAAAAGCTTGGGCCCTGAGTCTGTAGAGACCGTGGCTTTGAGCATCTTTGTGCTGAAAAACTCACTGACACACAGGATGCTGGCTTGTACCTCACGAATTCTTTGGGCTTTGGAAACTCATCAGTTCTCACTGACTTCTCAGTGCCATGGTTGAATTGTGCCTTCTCTTGGAGCAAGAACTACAAATCAGCAGCAACTGCTGCAGTCCTTCCCTTCTCAGCAGAATCTTGGGCCACTTCTGCCTGCCTGCTTGTGACTTCTTTCCAGCCTGAATCTCACATCTCACCAGGGTGACAGGGAGGTGGAGAGGTTTGCTCTTCTCCTGAGTGCACAATGCTTCTTGCCTGCAGATCTTAATGACAATTACAGAGGAGAGCTGCACCAAGCCATAGACAGGTGAAAAAGAGCATTAAATAAAGATGGGACTGGATCAAGCAGAGCTATGAGAAACTTGGCAGGTTTGGTTTCCACAGGTTCACAAGAGCATCTTCAGCTGTGATCCACTGAACAGCTGCCAAAGACAGAAGCCACAGGGGTGGTTTCAGCCTGGGCTACAGAGGAGGAGAAGCCAACTGGGTGTGAATTCCCCTTGTCTTAACTCCCTGCCACATTTTTTAGCACATTAAGGTTCATACTCCTCTCCCCTTTCTCTTACTTTGCAATCTCTTACTTCAAAACATCAAAACAAAGTTTGCAGTTTTCAGTAGAAGACAATAGTTCAGAATAGAATATAGTCAGCTTTCAGAGAGGTTTAGATAGACTGTTTTTGGCTTCATAAGCTAATCACAGATATTTCTTTATTCTTTGAAATATCTAAGGTGCAAGCCATCTGAAGGTTTGAAGGCTGCACAATACTAACAGTTGGAAAAAGAGTCAGATGTATCTTGAAGCATAAGCATTGGGCTAAATAAGTAGAGCTCTTGTAAAGAATGCACTGCAGAGTGTGGGGAGGAATTTTGTTTGTGCTAATCTGGAAGAATTTAGAGAAATGGAGCAAAGGGGGGAAAAGTGCATATATGCATTTAAATCAGTTATTTTATTTTAATCTGTTATTTTTAACAGTTATTTTAATATAAAAATCTAGTTTAATTTTTCATGGGGTAAAATTACCATTTAGATGGCAAAGAAATAAACCAGAAAAGTTCCAGTTTGAGAAAGCTGACATAAGATGTCATCATGTCCCTGCAGTTCTTTCCTGCCTCTTCCTCACCCCCAAAATATGCCATATGACACATTCAAACACCTTCTGTTGCTCTGGAACTCCGTTTTTAGGTGAAATTTCTATTCATCTGCGAGGGTTTGCCTAGGTCATCCAAATCTGGTATTGGATGTACAGTTCTGCTTTGTTCTTCTAGACAGAAAGCTCCCTATAACATATACAAGTCCTCCAGTGCCCTACTATCCCCTCCAAAGGAAAAAAATTGTCCTTTGTTTGGCCAGGTGTTGCTTTGTCTGGTGCCCACAGAGTGCTGAGCTGTGTAACACATGCTTCCAAAATGAAAGGACTAGGCACTGAGTATTAGTCCATCTTTTGTAGGTATGAAGGAGCAGGATGGATATCAGTGCCAGAGGAAAAGAGTAGGATATCCTTCCCTAAAGCCATCAGGAAATCATTGCAGATTTCACTTTTCAGCTTCATCCTCAAGTTTGCAGGAGCCATCACTTACAGGTCTAATTTAAATAGCTACTTGCTCTATTTCTTGTCTTTTCTGGTCCTTACTTTTAGTCCAACTTAGAAGGCAGCACTTACTCAGGTGTGCTATTTTGCAGTGACCCCTATTAAAAATGGAATAACAAGATGAGCTGGCAGGAGCAAGCAGAAACTACAGTGACTGGGCAATACTATTCTTGTGCCCTGGTGGATACTTGGAAGAAGGGTAAAAGATACAGTTGACCTTTTAAACTCTGATTTAGGTCTCTTCTGCTTAGGATTCCCTCAGGATCTTTCTTCATTCTGTGCAATCTTTAGCATATGCAATGGTTGGCAAGGAAATGCCTTGTTATATCTGGCTTAGTATTCAGCAAATATCCAAAGGGCTGAATGCTACTCTAATTAAAACCTATTTGCCTCAAACTTCTCTGTGCTCAGCTTTCCTCTGTGACTGCTCTTTATGCCTTGGCATTATCTCAGCTGTTATCCCACTCCATTCCTTCTGCTGCCAGTGGATTTGTCACCAGTTCAGTGGGTCAGTGTGAATTTTGGAGGGAGTGGCAGGACTACGGGCTTACCTGAGGGGCTCAGTAAATACAGGGCTTTTCCCTGTGGAACTCAGGGTCTCAAGCTGGACTTGCACTGGGCTTGCAGATTAGAGCAAGTTAACTGAGGATGGAGGGGTGAAATCTGCTGTCATTATTTTGCTCCAGAGCAGAGCCAGTCTCCGTGGCAGAGCTGTGAGTAGAAGGTGCCCAGGGCTAAGCAGCCACTTGCAGTGGGACACTTCATGCAGGTGAGAGGGGGAAGGTTCTGTTTCTGGACATGTTTGGTGGTTAGAGGTACAAGATGAACCTTCCCTAGACATGGCAAATACCACATGGGGTTCTGTGTGGGTTCTGAGTACAGCTTGAATGCATATGGAAACAATGTCCTTTCTCAAATCCATTTAATCTGCTGTAATTGAATTTGTATCTTTATTGTACCTTTGAAAAAACCCAAACAACACTTTCCCCCAACTATTTAATGTGGTCAAGAGAAAGGGAAAACTTAGCGTAGAGGAACTGTCATGAGGATAGAGGTATTGTCCTCCCTTCTCTCTGGCATATCCTGTCACCTTTTTTTAGCTCATGCTTTCATGGGGAAGTGGGAGAGGCAGAGATCACCTTTACACCCAGTACCTGTCACAGGGTGGATTTGATTCCTCAGCACTTCAGCCACCTGTGCTGTGGCAATGTATAATTAAAGACAGGAACATCATCAGGAGCTGTCTCTTGCTCCCAGCTCAGGATTAGTGTCAGAGAGGATTGTATCCTCACTGCTTTCAGCTCATCAGCTCCTGTCAGCTCTCATGGGCATCATGAGGCTTTGTTGCTTCCTGATGCTTTGAGGCCTTCAGGATTTGAGAAAGTAGCTCAGAAATTATGTCCTTTATTTAAAAGCTTTCTTATCCACAAATTCATTAAATATTATGTTTTTTAAAAAAAAGGTTGTCAGGAAAATAATCCAACTGACATGAAGTCTTTAGGCCAAGTGCTAAAATTAAGTAATGACGTAAGCAATACTGAAATGGAGAGTACATTGGCTTCCTCGCATAACAGACTCATCTAAGTGTATTAATTCACCATTCAGGCACTCCTCCCTAGTATGCCCTGGATGACCTCTTCCCCCAGCTAAGTTACAGACTGAAATTTAACTAAAATGGTTGAGAAGAACATGCAGGGGAGGCAATTTCCTACCAACGCCTCCAACTCGGCACCCCAGAACACATTAGCTTTCCACTATTGTTGTTTCCACACACAAATTGCTCCATTTTCCAAGACTGACAGATTAGCAGACAAAGCATGAAGCTTTTGCTGAAAAACAGTGAAAAATCATTAAATAAGGTTTGGGGCTATTTTTTTTCTGGAAAAATCCATGCAAAGCATTATTTAGTATTTTGTAAGATTAATCTATGTTTGTGTACAGGTTGTGGGGAAGGTTTATCTCTAGGTCTTCTGTGGCTCCTTTTTGGCCACACTTGGCAGCCAGCCCAACCTCTTTGGAGCCCTTACTTTGCCAGGGCTGCTGTAGGGTGGAAATTTTTTTTTTTTTTTTTTGGTCAGCTTTATTTTCTAGGCAATTATTTTCTACTTTAGTCTCAGAGTTCTTTGCTTAAATTACACCAGAAGAAATGTTTAAATCTCCTCCACTTTCCTTTTTAGTCCTGTTCTCTTGTGATTTACTGGATGCTGTAAAACACAAATTTCTGGCTGGGAAACCCGTGGCTGAGTTGAGGACAATGGTACTGAGGTTTTCTCAGAAGGCAGCCTGTCTTGTTTCGATCCAGCTCATACTTTAAGAGTGCTTGCCACCTTCTGGTTTGGGAAAGGATCACAATTGCTTACCTCTGACTTATTGAGGAAACCAACTGTAAAAATGCTGGTCCTGGTCCTAATTCCCCTGAAATGGATGAGAGATTTTCAAGACGTCATACTGCTGATTGGAGAGTTTGGAAGTGAAAGAATGGATTTAAAATTTCTTTTTGTTGATTTTTTTTTTAGTCAGAATGTTGACATGACATCTGACAAGAAAGAAATAAAATAAATCTTTTAAAATAAATACTTCTTTGATATTATTGGCATTGCTGGAGAATGCCCTTTAACCATTATTTAAAGCATTCATGAAAGTAAGAATAATGGAAAATTAATTTTATAAGTGAAATAGGTACAAATCCTTCAAAAGGTAAAGAACTTTGAAATTGAAATTTTTTTTTCTCACAAAGCTGCTTTCAGATTTTGACCAGTCTCAGACACTTCTATTTGATCTTGTCAGTTGTCAGCACTCAGTCCAATTTCAGCAAGACCACTTAAGAGTATTATACTTAGTGGACCATTTGTATGAGAGGAGAGTGTGCGTTATCTCTAGAAAAGCCACTTCAAAATTATGGGCATTCAGATAATATGAATAGCACCTCTATGAAAAATCAAAGCGTACCTTAGCCAGTCATCTGCAGTTTAGCCAGATGAAAGCATTCCACACAACATACATTTGTGGAAGGTTGGTACATGCTTATTCTGATGGCTGTCACATTTGCTTGGCTTGATGCAATTCATACTTAATTTCAGATGTCACAGTTCTGTCCAAAAAAATCATTTCTACAGAGATCCTAATTGAAGGCACCAGAGTCTCTGAAAACGTTCCAGCAGTGTGTGAAGCAGTGTGACTAACATATGCCGTTGGATTGTTCAATTTGTTCCTTCCCAGCAAGGGACAATGGGCAGTGAAGCAATTCTTTTTGTTGTTCATTTTAATCACAGACACATAGAATGATGTTTATATTGAAAAATGCAGGTCAAAGCCAATGTTCCTCACACAGAGAGAGAAAGGCAGTAAAGTTTCAATGCCCCATGGTTCTTGGCAGTTCACATAAGGTTTTTGGCAAAAAAACTGGCTATTTTCTTGGGTCTAACTTGGTCTTGCAAATCTTCGCTGCAACACTTCACACTGCAACATAGTCCTTGTTTATCTTTGTTAATTAAAGCAGACTTGAACAATGGCTGCAGTCACAGCGAGGTAAGCAGCAGCCATTTGTTGGGCATGGTCCACTAAGGACACGTGGGAAAAGAAGGTGAAAATTGGAGGAAAGTTGGCAGGTGTGGAACAACTCAGTGATGTGGAGCAGAACTCCTTGTAGAGGATGCCACATCTCTGTGTGTGCAAGAATCTACAGGCAATACATGAAAAGACTGGAAAAATAAACAAAATGGAATCAGGGCTTTTAGACAGCCCCAGCATGGCTTTCATGCAGAAGAGAAGAGCTGGAAGTAAAAGCTGCCAATTCTTTCTGTCCATCACAAGAAGGCAAAAAAGGGTCAGAGCCAGTGGGGATAAAGGAAGAACAAAGAAGAAGAGGTCTGTGAAGCACAAAGAACTATTTCTGCACCTTTTAATTTTGCAACCTAAGTTCATTTACTCGCAGACCTTCACTTGGGAGTTACAATAATATCTTGAGGATGAGCAGCCCAGATGCCAAGGCACAGTTACCTGAAGAAGCAGCTGGCTGCTCACCAGGAGACCAAGTGATGGCCTTTCTCAATTTTGCCCTAATCTATCATAATCACTGCCAGGCCCATTTTGGACCTGGGCGGGGGGTTTGTCAGGGCTTCTTCTCTGACCAGTAGACATGTCAGGTTTATGAGAAGTGGAAACATCCCATTCAGGCTAATTTATCCCTCACTCTCTACCTGGATGAAAAATCAGAGCGGTTCATGCCAAGATTCTCTTGACAGAGTCCTAAAATACATGGGGCCCAGAGGAAGTGTAGGTTTGAAGAAAATTCCTCCTGCACAACCTTTTGCTGTGCATGGTAGTGCTGATGTCCAAGAGAGGTGTGTGAACTGGGTTTTCCCCTCACTTTCAATGCATAAATCAGACTGTTGTGTCTTGGTACTGATTGAGTCAGTTGTCTTGCCTTCTGTGCTGCCATAGGAGAATTACTGGTGGGAAACTGTGGCAAGCATGTTAACTTAAGAAACGTGTTTGTTATACCTCAAGCTCCATTCATTTGCTAAACCAAAACAGGAGATGTTTTTCAATGAATATTTGAATTGACTGTTAATAACAAATCTGGCTGTCCGTGTTCTAGGCACAACAGTTATGTTTGAGACTTCCCTGACTGTGCAGTTTCTAAATTCAGGAATTAATTCTCCTACCCAAAGGAAATCAAATTTTGTGACTGTGACAATAAAAGCTCCCTGCAGATCTGCAAAATCTCAGGTATCTTCCATCACTACCAGCATCTATCAAATGAAGACTAAGAAACAAATTAATTTGCCAGAAATAACATTTGTACCATACAGACCAATAAGAACAAATGCATCTTTGGAGACTGAATAACATACTAAAGTATCTGTGCTTTTCAAAACGACTTTTTTAATATCCTTAAGATGTTTGCTGATTTTTCAGATTTATCCATGTAAATAATTTCTGCTCAATAGATATCTTTATAACAATCATTAGAGTGTTGTGGAAAGGAAATGTCATTGCTCTGACTGGTACTAAGTTATACAGTATTTATCTGGTCATTATTTGATTGAATACAATCCAGATTATGAGGACAATATATTTAAGATTCCCTCTTGACAAACGTTTCTCTTTTCTTTTTTTTTTTTAGCACTTTCTTAAATAAACTAGTTTCCATGGATGTTCCTGCCAATACACTTGTTCATTCAGAACTCTGGGCATTATCCCAGCTGGTCACTTATTTTTCAGTCAAAAATGGACAGATGCAGGAGGTCAGGCTTTTTTAGGGTCAAGCCATGAAAAAGAAATTTTAACTTCTAGCTTGAGCGTGTTGAGCGTGCTTTTCATTTTAAGCACGACTGATCCCACAACTTCGAGATGACATTTGCAGGAGACAAATTACAAAACTGCTGTGGAATCTGTTGGATTTCTCAGCACATGTGAGGAAACATGGGAGGAGATACCACAGCATGATAAAATACCATTCCCATTAAAGGAAGGAACATAGCTGGATTTATCTTGCCATGCCATTTACAGCTGAAATGAAAAAGCCTCACATTGGATGATGTCAAATTCATGCAAACTTTGCTTGAGATACCTTCTATCTGAAGACTTCTGCCTGCTATAACATATCAGAGAGGTGAAAGGACGATTAAGTGCCAGCGAGTGTAGCCATCAGCCAAAAGCTTCCAGATGAAATAAAACTCTCTTTCATAGCAGAAGCAATGTACCTGTCTGTATTGTGTTTAACATTGCTACTAAAACGCTGTACTGCTCTCAAGCACAGGAGTGATAGCACCTGAATTTTTATATGTGAAGAACAGTTTCTCCAGAACACATCCTAAAGCCTCTGGACCTTTGCAGAAATATCCATGCAGGCCCTGAGAATAGCTGTCTTGAATATGAATATATTGTTTGCATAAAAACTGTGTATGTATGCCTTCCTTTAGAGCATACATAAGCACAGATGGAGAGAAAAAAACTCCCCACTCTTATACTTGTTTGGCTTTATTGCTATTTTGTTCTGATAGTTGAAAAAATTCTGCTCATAGTTCCTCTAATTTCATGAAAAAGTTATTACTTCCTTTACTTTAAAACAAGCCCAGAATGGATAAACAGGTTAGTTCAGCTTTTTTTGTGTGTGTGGCGTTTGGTTTCCTTTTCTTAAATTTAGTTACTTTTCTTTTAGAGAAGAAAAATATATTCACTTTTCCCTCACTTGAATCCAAACTTGGATTTTCTTGGCTTTGCAAAATTTTGAAAATTTTGATGATAGCTAAAAAAATTAACATTATTCGTTTGTGTCTACATCTGCACCCATGTGTCCAAGTGCTTTGCATAACTCTCAGCAATTTACAGGAAGATCAAATTCTTCATAGCTGACAACTAGAAATCATTATCACCCACCGTGGAGTAGTGTGCTCCGAGCTCACTGTGCCCTGATCCTCCTGACCTGAATGGGTCAGGTTGTGAAATATGAGTGAGTCCATGCTGGGAACTGATGCTTGGAAGAATTCTATGAGTTCCATATTTTACAGATACAATGGTGTTCTAGCCAAGTCTTCCCACTCAGAGACATGCCAGAGGTTTAAGCATTGCCCAATAAATTAGTGTCAGGTTCATAATTTGATCTGGAGTCCTCAAGAGGTAAAGAGGACACCATGGCTCTACACAGTTAGGTGATTAGTGACCTCCACCACTTAGGCAAATATTTTTACTTCTTTGCCACTGGATTATCCCTGGTTTGATAACTTTTCCAGATCAAGTAGACTTGCACTGCACTCTGTTTTCTACACTGTGACTACAGAAAATACTGCTCTGAGACTGTCCCTCTGGGCTGGACTTTCTAGTTGCTTCTGAGAATCAAGGTTATATCTCTGTAAAGTGGTTTTTTCTATGTAATCTGCATCTACATGTCAGGGTAACTTTAATCTGGGGGTCTTTTACACAACACACATCTGCTTTCTGTATAAATTGTATCACAGGACTTACTCACCATATTGCAAAAACTGAGCTTTCATGTCCTGAATTCATTCACTGCTTTCTGCTCTTTGTTGTGCTGTTTAGGTAAGCCCAGAATGACACAAAATAAGAACTGGATTTCAAGAAGTAAAGTTTTTTTTAATTCTCTCTACATCACCTTCAGCTATAACCTACATAGCTCAAAAGCACTTGTAAAATTATTAAAGAGGCTTCCCATGGTCTTGAGTAGTTACACGAATTTGTTTCCTGATTATGACTCCTAAATCCTTCTTTGGGATCCCTGTTTTCCATGATATCATAACATACCACTTTACAGAAGAGTTTTTTGAAGTGACTAGAAGAGACCAGGCGATAACCAAATGATGCTAGATCCCTGTGCATCATAGCCTTGCCCTTATCTCTACTTAACAGAACACCAGGCTTTCTCCATTCTTAAAAATTACTTTTTACTTTCCTGATACTGTTTGATGAAACATATACAACAGCATAACCCTCAGGCAGAACCACTCCCATACAATCTGTGAAGGGACCACTTGTTTTTGCTAATAATTTCCCATTGATAGATCTCTTTTAGGATTTTTCAGTAACTTCTTTATCCATATATTGCATTCTTCATAGGTTCTGATATTTAATCAAACTGAAACAATTCAAAGTCAAACACTTAAAAAAAGAGTAACATCACAGATTAACGGAAAGTAAAACTGGGGGACATAAAGGGATGATGAATTCTTTCCCACACCCTCAGACAGGATCAGCTGTACCAATACCTCATTCTAAGAATATTACATCGTGAGAGGCACTTTTAACATTCAGTTGTGCATTCTTGTCAAAGTACAAATTAGGTTTTGTGTGACAAGACCTTTTTTCCACAGAGCAATGTTGATTGGCAGTATATATTTTTCTTCCTTACACATTACATTTTTAAAAATGTCTTCTCATTTGAAGTGTTCACATCTGAACATCTTTTCAAATGTAGAAATGCAGAATCTTCACTGTGCACTGCATGAAATTTCATCTACTTCCAACTAGATATGATCAGGCTTTTAAACTGTAGCCACAATTACAGCTTGATTCAAAGATCATTAAAGTCAGCAGGAGTATTTGTAATTATTTAATAAGCCCGGTCTTTCCTACGTTTTAAAATATTAAAATAATTGTCAAGTACTTAACCTGAAGAGAAGTTCCAAATGGGTAAATTTCATTCTACTGGGACAAAATAAGACCTGAAAAAGTTGGCAACAGTTGTCTTTTCGTATTCAAATGCCAAGATAAAGTTGGAGAATTAATTTACTTCTTATAATAACAGCCTACAAAACACCCTTGGCTGCTGGAGAGAGAGACATGAGCAGAAAACAAAGTTTGTTGGTAAGAAGACCAAAGCCTCAGACTAAAAAGCACCAGATAACAAGCTTCTAAGAGGCAACTGTATGCCTCAGATCTTGTTTTCATGGGGCAAATTTTGTTTCTTAGAGATATATATATCCTAAGGACACTGCATAGTCTCTGAACTTTTCTTGTATTACCTCAGAATAAACTTTGTGAAAACATCTTTGTGTGAAAGGCCAAATATCTCCCAATATTATTTTTTTAGTCCTCACTATTCCTTACCCATGCTGTGCTGTAAACACAAACCATATTGCAAACTAGAGACCTTTACTAATGTTTTTGTTTATTTGTTTGCTTCCAAAATTCATCTATTTGATCAGATCAGCTTTTCCTGAGCAGTTTAAAAGAAAATTAGTCTCCAAGCCCCTGAAGTGACTAACACCTAAATTATTACTGCCCATTTTCATCTTTCATATAGGGATTTGAAGATCAATGTGTCACATGCCATAGAAGAGTAGCAAGTAAAATAAGCTTTGAAGGAAAAAAGCATGGATTTTTGAGAGGGCAATTTCTTAGTAACTCCTTTTATACTCTTCTTGATTTTCCTTTTTCATGTTTTTCTTTGGTATTTGAAAATTAATCTCTAGCCTTGGTTTGATATGATTAGTTAGTAGAAGTCAACATATGGGGGAGAGGGGGTGAAGAGAAAAGGGCAATTGCCAAAGACACTAAAAGTTTATTACTGAATTTATAGCTCCTTACAACTTCAGGCTGTGAAGAATTGATGTAATTTTTCCAACAGAGTTTTCTTTTTCAGCTGGCTGGGAGGAGTGTAGGCTTGGTAATTGCAGTTTTTTCTACTTGGGATATTGGTATTTGCTTAGTTGGGGCTCTCATGGAAGAGTATGACACTCTCTTTGTGTGACAGGACAAGGACATTGAAGCTTTTCCCAGGGAGTTGGGTGTGGAGCTGGGCAGTTCCTGCTGTGTGCATTTCACAGAAATTAACAGGTAGGTGACTTGCAGTTGCATATGTGGATACTCATGGTAAATACTCTTGTTTAGGTTGCTGAATGGAAGAGAAAATATTTCACCTCATAGCCTGATGAAAATAGATAACAACATCTAAATGTTTGTCAAAAAATACAATTAATGCACAGGATCTGCAGGGTGATTCCAGCAGTGAGCAGGATTCAGTGCTGGCAGCCCAAGGCTGCAAGGAGGAGAGTTGGATTTGATGTTCCTATGCCAGCCGGAGAGTGAGCAGCAGTTACTGTCACCTGTGTACCCAAATCGCTCCCTGAGCTCAGAGAGCTCTGCTACCACACCGCAAACCACAAAGCAGAGGCTGTGACCATGGTTCCAACGCCATCCTGATAAACTGCTGACCTGGATATGTACATATTTTGGTTGTGTTTATGGTCAGCCCTCAGTCCTCGAGTTTTTTTGCATAGTCTAAAGTACAAGCATGAAAAGGAAGATGTATTTGCTAAACAAATATAAGAGTCATGGATAGATCTCTCTGAAAGGCAAAAATTATTCTTGTAGTGGCACATTTGAATCAAGACTAATTAAAATGGTTTTATATTTATTTAGACACAAGTAAAATTAAAATTCCAGATTGCTATTGAACTGTTCATTCTGTTCTTTTTGCTTCACTCTGAATTTTGTTTCAATGAGACTCCAAAAGCTCAAAAAAAAAATCTGCTTTTTTTGTTTCTAATTTTGAGTTGGATTAAAGAAACTGAGTTTTTCCTAAAGCATATGACTACATCTGTTGTTTTTTAAAATAACTTGCAATCCCTCTCTCATTCAAAACATGCACATGACTGCTATGAAAGTTATAATGAATACAACTCTATGCTGCATATCATTCAAATATGAGAAAAAGAATATGAATTACAGAAAGTTAAGTGGATGAAAATCCTGTAGCAGATGCATATGGCATAATTTTCTTGAAGAAGCTTCAAAGAATTATATTAAAATACCAGAGAAAAAAAGACTTACACCCCCCAAGTTCCAAAAATAACAGAACTAACTTGGAATCAAAGAAGAAGAAAGCTGCCCTGGGCAAATTATAGGGTTCCCCCTGGCTGTATTGATCTTTGTTCAAGAATCTTCTCTCTTTCATCTCTTTATCTGTAAGACCAGGGTTATCTAAGGATCTGCACCTTTGGTGGCATGAGTATCTTTCTGAAAGGAGTGCTGTAAAACAGACATAGAAAGACTGGACAAAGTCTGCTTCTCTTATCCCTGAGAAAGTTTGTCTGACTCCTTGACTAACTGTTGAGTCAATATATAGCACAAATAAATTATCTTGTTAAATATTCAGTGAATATCCTTGCAGTAATTCAAATACCTCTCACTAATGAATAGAAAGAGTATAGATAGGCAGATCTCAATGGATGAAAGCTATCACTGAAGAGTAAGAAAAACAAGTCCTATAATAACTAAATATTTCATCTGCTCTAAATGAATGGTTTTGAAATGACGTCTCACTCAGAAACAGATGTTAGAGAGAAATTGAAGTGCTGGTAAATGTCAACAGAGAATCATCAATACCTTATTTTTCTTGGACTCACTTCTGCATGACTTACCCCCTACATTTCCTAATTGCTATTACTTATTTGCTAATGCTGATTTTGAGCTGCCTCATGAACATACAACTTTCTTTCAGATCTTGTGGCTGACTTTATGCATGATTTGTTTAAAATTCCACCCCTACTCAGTTACTAAATTAGTTAAATACTGATTCAGAGAGAGATTAGTGCTCCTTCCCAGAATGATGTTTTGCTACTCTCGCCTCATTCCAGCCCTCACCGGCTCCAAGTCAAAGCCAGGACATTTGGATTGCTTTCCTCTGGGTTAGCCTGACCACGTGTCTGTCTCACAGCCCCCATCTAAGAAACACCTTGCTTGGCCAAACACCTTGGTGCTCGTGCAGTGCAATTTGTCACAGCCTTGACAGGGACTGCCGAGACCACAGCAGAATCGGACAGGCCTTGTGGGAAACCAGCCAGATAACAACCTGATTGCCATTCCTGCTACTGAGAACAACACAGAGTACCCGTGGATGACGGATGTGATCAAATTTGGGCAATATTTCCTTCCTTTTCTTGTTTTGTTGGTAGTAGAAAGTACAGTCCCTGAAGGGCACTAACTTATTATTACAGTCAATTGAGTGTACTGAGTGGTTGTGTCTCAAAATACCCATGTGAGGATATATTCTAAGTCTTCTTGGGAGTCAGTGAGTAAACTATGGCAATGCTGACAAGACCATGGAGAGCTATTAAACACAGAAATACACCTCTGGCACAGGAAATCTCTCAACCACAATTTCCTGAGGGTTATGAGAGCATTTTGGGAAAAGGATCATCATACAGTCATCTTGTTTTATGTTTTCCAGGAGGAATCTCTTATTGGCCACAGCTTGAAAGGAGGGGCTGGAGTAGGTGGACGCATCATGGAAATCAGAACTACTCATCTTAGTGAAGCTGCTGAGAGCTTTACTGAGCACCTTGTTGGGGAAAGGCTTCTCTCACAGCTTTCAGAATGGCAAAGTATAATTACTGAAGTAAAAGTTCTAAAACTTGTCAAATATCAGCATTAATGATTAGAATTATTCTAGTACTCAGCCAAGCTGTATTATGAATTGGCAATCTTCTTACTAAACTGAAATTTTCGGTTAAACCACTTCTGTTACTTGAAGACTTCCCTGAATTGCTCAGTTACGGGAAGCACAATCTCAGATGTTCTGATTTTGTTGGATCTGCAGTGTTAGTTAATCACTGTGGTTTAGAAAAAGAGTCAGTTAAGCCTTTCTCTGTTGTAGTCATTGCTGTAGACAATGTTCACCTGTGCTAAGGAAGCAGAACCTACCACTTTGGGAAGGGAAAGGAGAGCTGTGTGGCTTTTAGTCTCTTGTTACAGCAATCCCAAACACACAAAGAATTTTCCAAGAGATGTGGGACAATAGAGAAGGTCTGTGAGGCAGAAAGACATCTCTGAGGGGAACGGCTGAACAATTTGTCCATGGTCAAGAGACTTAAGATCTGTTTCTGTATGGATAATCACAGATGTTTTCAGAGACCAGATTTTGAAACTAGTTTTATTTTACCAACATGGAGTGAATATGCCAGAAGAGAGGTGGATATTGAATTACGGGACATTGAGAACAGTATAAACATACATATACATACATACATATATATGAATATATATATATGATTATATTTGGCACCTCCTGAAGTTTCTATGAAATTCACAGTCCCTGATCAAATTTTAAACCTACAAAGTCCAATATCAGCTAAGATATCTGCGATGAAATGGAGTTGTTCCTTCAGCAGCGCTCATGACAATAACAATGAACAAAAATTCAGACATTTAAGAATGCTCAAGCATTCAAATAATCTCCTTGGAAAAAGCCCCAAGTATCAACAAGCAGGCAACAAACTTTACCCATAAAATTCCTACACTGTTTGTATTTTGCATTTTTTCCATTCATGCATTGTTCTATCTTCTCACATGCCATGTAAGTCCTTCCAATGAACTTCTACCACACATAAAATAAACTCCAGATTTTGCAGGGCATGACCATTTGAAGGGGCACTTGACATGCATCACTATTTTCCATTTCCAAATGTAAATAAAGTATGGTTACTCCTTGTGCATGGTTTCCATTAAGATTCTTCTTCTGTGTGTAAATGCAAAATTGGGAAAACAAACCTACTGTTTCCAAACTAGCTCACTGCCTCTTGCTTCAGCACATAAGCCACTCAAACACAAGAAAACACAGATCAATTTCTTTAGATTCCATATGACTTCCTTCTCCTATATTGGTTTGGCTTTTCTTTTTTCCCAACAGGTCTAATGGAGCTGAATATATTGTTTATGTCATCCCCAAGCAGATGTTTGTTACTTGAGCATAGTTCTGATTTCTATTTGAAATTTACAGAAATTTGCTATTGACTTTGGATGGGAGATGTCTGGGGCTGAAGTTAGTGTGACAGACTGCATTCCTGACTAAGCAATTCCTTGAAATATACGTAAACGCAATGAAATTCAGGAATAGAATCAATGACAGCTTTCTGAGGCAGATTGTCAGCAGAAGTAAGTGCTGGTAGAGTGTCGACAAAACTTGCATGTAGGTGGTGTCACCTTCCTCCATCATCCATATAAACTTTAAATATATAACCACTGTGGGATTGTTCCTGACAACCAGGAGTACTTCCTCATATGAAATTATAGCTTCAGTTTATCCACTTGTAACCTGCGGCGAATTGTATTGTCTTCCTTCATTAAGCTATTTGAGATTTCTGGGAATGAAATATATATGACATAAGAGAAGTTGTGGATGCTTCATCGCTGGAAGTGTTTAAGGCCAGGTTGGATAAGGCTTTGAGCAGCCTAGTGGGAGGTGTCCCTGCCCATGGCAATGGGATTGGAACAAGGTAATCTTTAAGGTCCTTTCCAACCCAACCCATTCTATGATTCTATAAAAGCCAGGACCTTTCCTTTGTATGTATCTTGCCTGCACTTCCCTTCTCTCTATACAACTGTTTGCCCTTTGTGTGCTCAGTGGAGTGAATTTCTCTCTCACAATGGTAAGTCTGAGTTAGGTCAGAGACCTCCAAACCCTTGGTCTACTTTGAGCTATGCTGTTTAGTGTTGAAGAAGAGCTGAGCATGGATCTGAACAAATTGTCTACTTCCCTTCCTGAAAAACATGTGCTTTTATGTTTGTATTTTTTGAGCACAATTGCCATGAAATTTACACAGTTAATCTAAAATAGTCACAGGAACTAGCATGACATTTCAGGAAACTTTCCTGTTTAATGGCACACTGTGCACAGAGTAAATTACCAGGCCCTCTTCCAGTCCACTTTACAACCCACTCAGGTTACAAGGTCGGCTCACATGACAACTTGCTGTGGGCTGAATCATCCACAGAGCCTGAACTCACAACCTCTGTGACTGCAGTTATAATTTTCTATGCCTGGAGCTAAACCACCAGGTTCATTGCCTCAGAGACAGTAAGAGCCTTATCACTCTCCTCTGCACTTCAGCCAACAGAAAGGAAGCAAAAACCATCATCATACCAAGTGTAACCCACGGCAGAAAAACCCCTGGATCTGTTTTCTCAAATGTGTAAGCCTCACCTGCCCATTTTACTTTACAGT
Source organism: Orthonyx spaldingii (assembly GCA_013397795.1). Lineage (NCBI taxonomy): Eukaryota > Metazoa > Chordata > Aves > Passeriformes > Orthonychidae > Orthonyx > Orthonyx spaldingii. The sequence goes on along the minus strand of VZTJ01003401.1, from coordinate 333,750 downwards.
GTCAAAAATCAGAGAACTTCTTCAAGAAGTGCACCTGATTTCTTGAAGACTCATTCACCCCATTCTACAGCTCACACAAACCTGTGTGATTTATCTTTTTAAAACAAGACAAAACAGTGCTTTTCATTTCAGAGACAGTGAAAGACAGAACAGGGACTAAGGGATCCTGCCATAAGGATATTGTGTCAGTTGAATATTAGAACAGTCACATAAAACCTGAGTGATCTGCTAACAGCTAAGCAGACATGGTGTAAGCTGCACAGGAATGCTAAAACCTCTATTATTTACAAATATATTCCTTGCAAAGGTCACAAAACACTCCATATTAAATTGTTCACCATTAAAAGTAGTCTCAACTAGGATGAGTGAGTCAACACTGTGGGGGAGATTTTTTTCCAAAATTTAACTGACATTGTTTTCAGCCAAAATCTGCCTTCCAGGATTTCATTTTCAGTAGCAGGAACCACTAGGACTTGAGAAGGCTCAACTCTCATGGCCAGGCTCAATACATTTACACAACAGGGTCCTGGCTGCTTGGACTTGGATGAATTGCATTGCTCAGTTAAAACCCCTTTTCCAGGCATCAGTTATGGTGAGTAGAACTCGACTGTGCTCTCTACCTTGATTCAGTCTGGATGCAACTATTGTGGCATGCACTGAGAGAGCATTGTTTACCATTTACTGAAAAGATTTTTTTTTCTTGAGCTCCCCTCTGCAGGGGCTCACATACTCACCTGCACTGAAATCTGTTGGCTTTATCACATTTTATGAGCTGGGGGATGGGAGGCTGAAGTCGCTCTTCAGTAACTATTCTTCCAGGTCAGGAGTGATTTTGAAGCTAAACTCTCAGGGAAGAAACCAAAGTCCTTTGTAGTCACTGTCTTTGCACAGTAATACAACCAAAAAGTGGTGTTACAACAACATTACACTAAGCTTAATGGCTTTGCCTCGTTCACCTCTACAGCAGCTAATGAAACATTATGAATGCAAAGCAAAATGTGTGTTCAGGCTAGTTCAGGAGCCACATGGCATCTGAATGTGCTGCATGAATTATTCACACTGGTTTTGTTCACCCCCCTCATCCCTCCCCCATAAAGCTCCTTTCCTGGCCTTAGCAGATTCCTCTAAAACTGTTCCCCTAACACTGAGGAAAGATAATTTCTAGTGTATCAAAAACATATGAGCCAGGTTGCCCAGTAAAAGTGAAATGATGAAATATTAATATACTCAAGGAAGGAGGGAGAGAGGGGAGGAACCGGCAAGCTTCCTCCCCATCTGTGTGAAGACCTTCTTTCTCATTTTTTACTTTTTCAACAAACTGTGCCAAGAGTGTTGTGCTTTTCTGTACCACTGCTCCTTCTTCCCATTTAGCTTATAAATGAGATAGCTGGATAGACTGTGTTCAGCTGCGCTTGAGGCAGAAACTGCCTGTCTGGTATAACTCAAATTTCCTCAAAATCAAGGTGTGCTTATTTATGGTGTTAGCATTCAGAACCAACCCAGCTTTACACCAATATCAACTACCTCCCCCACACCTTTCCTCCAATTTCAGTTGCCAAAAGTACTGTGATAATTGTTGTTTAATGTCTGTGACCCTTTTGCTAGTTTTTGCAGCCAGAAAAAAAAAAAAAAAGAATATTCAATTTTGACTTCAAAACAAACATAATCTGTTTTTCAGCACTGACCTGCTGTTTGCCTGTTAGCAGGAGGCAAATATTTGTAGTGATTTGGTGGGCACACAGAAAGGAGATTTACAGAGAGTCAATCAGCATGCCAAATACCTTGCTATTTGCTCTTATGAAAGGCTAGTGAATCTGCTTTTTTGTTTGCTTTTGGTTTTTATTTTTTTCCAGTTGTCTCCTCAATGACTGCCTCACCTACAGGACAGCTGATTAATTTGTCACAATCTCATTTGAATCTTGATTACTGCAATGAAGATACTATTTTTATTAAAAAATTATTTTAAAAAAATCCCAGGGTTTTTAGAGTCATACAGGTTTCAGCCTGACAGATCAAGGTGTATATTATCCATCACAGCACTGATGCCCATCAGAGAAAAGCTAGTGATAGGAAGCAAGTAAACACATTAATTGATTGAAAAGTCCTTGGGCATTTTTAGTCAGGAAAGAAACAAGAAGTGTGAGTATGATGGGGATGTGGAATATTTGGAGTCCTGTCCCCTCACTAGCAACAAGTCAGCAGGGTACAATTGGCTCTGCACTGAGAGAGCTTAAAAAAACCCATGCCTCTCTCTCTGGATTCGTGGAACTCAAAGATGCGGTAAAGTTGGATTGAGGAATGGGAGATAAAGCTTAAGGGATGGGAAACCATCAAGGTTTTCTGCCCCTGCCCCGTGTAAGTATTACCATATACACTGCCCTGAAGCGAGCTTTCCTGCAAACTCCAACAGTCTCTTGCTCCCTTATTTCTTCATACCTTTCCATCTTAAGCTAGTGCTGATTGTGTCTAGTCCCCATGCTGACCCTGTATCGTGCCAATCATTGCAGGCGTGCCATGAGATCTGATCCTTGCACTATTCTCCCTTCTCTCAAGGCCCCTCACAAGGCATTGTAACAGGCTGCCCAGGAAAGTACTGGATTTGAAATAAAATCACCTTCCCTTGAACTTTTCAAAAAATGTGTGGATGTGGCACATCTGGGGACATGGTTTAGTGGTGAATGTAACAATGCTGGGTTAATGGTCGGACTCGATCTTGGAATTGTTTTCCAAGAAAAAACAATTCTATGATTCTAAGACACAAAGGGTAAGACTAGACACAATTCTGATTTCAGCTTTCTGCTGCATCTCTGGTTCTTGGGATGCTTCAGTACAGTTTAAAATATGAAGATGGAGCAGATGGAAATGGAAGAAGGGAAAATAACCTGTCCTGTCAATCCTCCTTTCCCCTGGACTATACATTCACTGTGCTATTCCTTATTATTGTATCAAGCTTCAAAGTAGAGCCAGAGAGACCAGAAAGCAGCATGCAATCAGCTGCTCCAGGTGTTCCATTCCTGCCTTCTCAGCTGTTATTGTTCCTCCAGGCAGACAGCATAAAGAAAGTGGCATGTTTATTAGCTCACATTCAGCTGTGCCTGGTTGATATCTACACAATAGTGGAACAGCTTTTTGCGGCCATTTCACTTTCAGTGAAGGATGCTGTTTTAATTGTCATAGTCAGTCTTTTGTCGAATGTTTGTGTGTTGCTGGAGAACCCAGGGTTGCACAGTAGCTGTTATTGTGGGATTAATGAAAGGCATATTCTGTTTACACAAAGTTGACACTAAGTTAAGTGATGACATAGAAAAAGAGGATCTTGGCTAATAAGTGTCTAAGGATTGAAGTCAAAACTCGAAGCATTCAGGGCCTGTTTTATAAGAAATTTTACTTTTAGACAGGAAATCTTTTACTCTATTGAGAATTATGATCATAATAGTTGCTCTTCTCAAGCATTTTTAATGAAGACATATAATAGTGGTATGTTTTAATTATTTTACCATAGTACTTAAGCAATGGCAAAGAGCTTCATGTGGAAGTAGGTTAATTACCCAGATCCATCACAGATACTTTATATACTACAGCCCAATATAATCATCCTTGAAGCCAAAAGACACTTGCCATCATATTCAGAGTTGTTTAGACTAGACCTAATATCTTCAGTTTTGACCCTTAATTCTTATTTCTTCACTTACCCTGATGGTGAGGGAGGCAGAAATAGAGAAAATAAAGAGCTAACAAAGCTTATTTGACACACATTTAGAATATGGGGAAAATAACTATGAATGGCAAGGCCTCTTATCTAGAAAGCAATTGTTCTATTCAGTCTTCCTCTCCAGTGATGTGTTAGGATCCTAATGCATCAGTCCTATGAAATTCTAGTCACTGGTTCTCATCCAAGAAAAGCACTGAAGCATCTGCTTAACTTTAAGTCTGTGAATACTCCTGGCAGATGTCCTAAAATACGACTGAGCTGAACGCAGAATATTCAACAACTAAAAAGTATTGTGCTATTTAATGACTGTTACTGATGCAAGAAAGAGATGTCAAATTCATTCTAAAGTGTTACCTAAAAAGATGTAGAAATAATTCATTGCTTTAATGCAATCAATATTAGTATTAATCCCAGGAGAAAACCCTTGGCAAAGATGGAGTACAAGTTCACCGTAGCTTAAGAATAAATGTCCACTTTGTTCTTATATAATTATCTATCAATTGAGGTCTCAAAGCAAGCTCGAGGCATTTCAGAGACCTGAGAAAAACTGGGAGAAGCCATAAAGGTTTTGGTGGTAGTCAGGTGTGTGGGAGAAAATGAGGCAAGAGAGGTGTCTCTGTCCTGGGAGAGATTACTGCCTCTTTCTTTAACTGGAACAGCTGGATCTGCCAGCACAGGCAGAACAGGTGCCTGGTTTGTCTTTTGCCTTGAGTTAATTTTGGTTGCTCATCACTTTATAGAAGTGATCTGCAGGATGCTTTGCTCACACATGCGATTTGTAAAAATAATGACTGTGTCAATACACTGCAGCGAACTGGCAAGAGATAAATGACACAAAGAGAGGTGATCAGCTTGATTCTGTACTTGACTGCAGTAACAGTGAGGTAAGTTTCCTACTGCTGATAACAATTTTGCTGGCAGAACTTGTGCACTGGGGTGGGAGAATCAGCAGCTTTATGGTGAGGACAAAGGCAGTGGCTAAAATCAGAGACCTTTCCTCTCATGAGCCCTATCATGCAGAATGTCATTGCTTGATTTTTAATGTTGTGATTATAGTCTCCAAATCACAAATAAGATAAATACTGCCTTTGTTAATTGGAAAACTCAGAAATCTTCATTTGCTGGCATAAGCTAGGAAATACATACGTGACACACACTGGCCAAGCTCTTTGTATTGGGCTCATGAAAATTAGACTGTTTGAAGTCACCTGTCTAGGTTTTGCTGACATTTGGCAAACCCAGTGTTCAAAACCAGTTTTTTTACTCAGAGAATATTTTGTTGGATAATGGCATGTTTTATTTGCTTAACCCTACATGTCTCTGCTGCAGTGGCACAGATTATTAACTTTCATCTTGGAAGTAAAAGAACATTCCTATTATGCTTATTTCTTTCTACATCTAAACAAACAAGAGTCTCCATAGAAAAGAAGACAAATCTATTAATTTCATTTAAAGAATCTCAATTGCCTCTCTTACTAGCTGAAATATCAGTGAGGGTTAATGAAACAAAACAAATAAAGCTCAGTATATTTTCTTAAACTCTGTTCACATTGCTCAATCTCAGCCTTTATGTGGAAGTCAGCAATGTAAAACCTCCCACACTGAATGTTCATAAGAAAAAGATTTTTTAAAATGGATAATTTTGATTATTTGTTTAGCCAATATTTCATAGAGGGGAAGTGAAAGGAGGAAAGCCATCATCCTTCTTTTACTCATCTTATTAGTCATTCACCATGAGCAAGAGCATGTTCACTCAGCAGTTCATGGGAAGAGGACAGCCTCACTAGTGAGAGGAGTGGATCAAAACCTACATGCTGCCAACACAGTTTTTCAGCTGTTCTGACTCAAGTAAACTCCTGGAAATACAGGGAGGTTCTCAAAAATAACTGCAGCAAACGCAACAAATATTTTAAACACAGGCATTCAAAAGTAATCTTCACTTTGATGTGAGGAAAAATCTCTATCTCTTCCCCTCTTTCCCCAGTTTTTTCTCCTGTTCCTGACATACACTTTATCATGGGAGAAAAAAGCCCCCTACTCACATGCTGCAATTACTGCAAGATTGGTCTTTGATTTTGAATAGCCCAGATTGCACACTGCAAATAATCCAAAATGAGAATCAACCAAATTCTCACAGCTCCCCTCACCTGTCAGCAGCTGACATCAGATATCACTGCTATGGGTAATTAACATTCATCAGGGGCAGATCAAAGTAGGAAGCCAGACTAGGGTGATGTGCACTGCCTAGATGTGGAGAATAGTAAGAAGTCTCAATAGCTGGAGAGAAAGCTGTGGCAGGAAGCTGGGAGGTGGGTGAGCAGGAAGCAGCTAAGGGAGCACCCAGCCTTCCACCACCAAGGCTCTGCTTGAGGATGAAACCAGATCAGCAATGCCATGAAACCACATCTGGTAGGTGTGATTCACAACAGTCAATGCTTCAAACACCCCAGCTCTCAAAGGACATTTGGCAAACCCTACGTTTTAAAACCCTGTCTCCACAATTGGTTTTCTTTACATCCGAGTTATAGCGATAAAGATGTGGAGGTCTCGATGAGTATGGGAACGTAACACCACCTACTAAAGATGATTATTAGGTACAGGCAGCAGGGCTGAGAGAGATCTTTGTACAGGCATGGTGAAATTTCACACTACTGATGGGAAAGATGTGGTGTCCTATGCACACTCTCTCCCTTAAACCTTACCTGTATCAAGGATGTATTTGTCATGTAAAAAATGAAAACAAAAAAGAACAGATCAGGACACCTGCTATTGCTATAATACTAATTTTGACATGAAGTTAAAACATTCAATATATTTTTAAAAAAGCCTCTACATAAGGTAGAGTTAAATAGCAAATTCTTTCATTAAGAAGCCAGAAGGTATGATATGATCATCCAGTCTGTCTCCCATATAGGACAGTGTAAAAAGGCTGAATTTATTTCTGTTTGAACTAGAACAACTTCACCAGTATATTTCAAGCTCATTTGTAGTTTATTTACAACACACACCTGCCTATTTTTCATACATGGGAGTGTTCTAGTATCATAGCAATTGCTAAACCTATGACAGATTAATACACTTGTAAAGAGACGTGATAATTACTCTCACTCCTCTAAATCAACTGAATAAAAAAACATATCACAGAGCTTTCAGTTTCTTGTCAAGTTTCTGTTGTATGATTTGGGGAGCAAAATGGAAAGCTAAGTCAGAATTTACTCAATTATAGGATCATAGACTGCCTGAACCCCTGGAGGTGATGTAGTCCAACCCCACTGCTATCCAGAGCAGATTGCACAGGATCACATCCAGGAGGGATTTTTAATATCTCCAGTGAAGGAGCTTCTCCAGCTTCTTTCTGAGCAGCCTGTTCCAGTAAAGAAGTTTTTCCTCATTTTCATTTACTCCTGAAACTATTACTTTACACTCACCACTGAAAATCTGATCATCCCAAAGGATTTGATGATAAAGAATTTGTGCATTAGAGCCAGGCAGTGTAGAACGTTTATCAAAAATGGAAGGTATGATTAAATAACATTTCTTGGAATTTTAAATTTTTTTTCTTTCCAAAGAGCACAGTTATACATTTATAATAGAGGATACTTGCTCACCTATTTCTGGAACAGTCTGTCTGCCCAGACAATGTACCATTTGACCTTTTCCTGGCTTTCTTTCCATAAGTAAATATCCCATAATATTTGACACTGTTTCCAAAAACATTACCCCAGTACATTACATTAAATTATTCCTAGATGCAAGCTTCCAGAGTTCCTTTTATAGAAACCCAAAGTTTGCTTCATGCAAGTAGGTATGCACCACTGTCTTAGAGCAACTAGGGAGCAAAGAAATGATATTAATTATATGAAGTTCACTCCTGAAAATCAGCTGAAGAACTTCTGCTTTTTAGCTATCAATTGAATTCTCAGTGATGGCTGAAGCAGAGGCAGGAATTAATTAAAACACCCAATTGACAGATAACATATTTTCCAATTTTCTGCAGTAGCACGAAGGTCCAGCTGTATCTGAGACCCTTCCTTGTTGTATGAAAAGAAGAACCACACACCACCCCCCACCCCCCACTGCCCAGTATTTCAGCAGTATCCTTTTCTGTGACATATTTCTTTTACTAAAAAGACTGCAGTGGTTCACACCAAAGAACCATCTACCACAACACTCTTCATAAATCATCCTTATAATCACAAGTCAAGTGACCCTGTGGTTTCATCCATTGAAAAGAGTTTTAAAAAGATTTTCTTAGTAAAGCAGTGAACAGGAAAGATAATATGGAGAAACAAAGATGAACAATTGGAAGGACAGGGTAATTATCTCAGATTTCCCTGAACCTTCTCCTTTGATGTATTCACAGAATTCAGGGTGGCTTCATATTCAATTATTGCCTGAATCTTAAACTATTCTTGAAACAACACTGTAGCAAACAATCCCAATAGATTTTGCACTCTGCAAATAAAGGACGCTGTCAGAACACACTCTCCTGTACTAGGTGCCCTCATGGCAATGCATTGTCTGGCACATCTGACTCTTATGAGGCAAAAAATGTGTTAGGCTGTTAATTTCAAGAAAAAATTATTTGGACAGAGGCAGGCAGAAAAGGACCAAAAAAAAAATGAAGAGGAAAAGTGAGGAAAAGAAGAGAGCAAGGAAGCTTTTGTAATCAACTGATTCAAGGAAAGGAATAAGCACAGTTGTTTTTTTAAAAAGCAATCCAGGTGCTGTAGCTTATGATTATAAGTGCAACAATGAACTAACAGAGCAGACGTTGTCTGTGTGAGTTTAATCTATACATTGACTTTTCCTTTTCATATCTTTCAACAGAGACAGTGCATCTGTGTGTTTGGAATTGGTCAGAGGTCACTCAGAACCTATGTATTAAATAATGAACACTCACAGGGTACAGACAGGAAGCTCTGGCAACAACTTTCTTCCAAATATGACTTGATTGAAAGTGATAAAAAATGTTCTTTGAAGCTGCCCTTTCATTGAAACTTGACTTTAAATACCATAGACATTTTCATAAAAATAAATAAAATCTCTGCTTGATGGAAGGTGGAGTTTTTTTTTATTTCAAATATTACCTGCTTTGCTCTTGTTTTTTATGAAAAGTTAGATGGAAAAAGACAAAGAAATATGCAAAACTACCACAGAAACTATGATTGTAGAATATTTTTCAGAATAAAAAAAATATTTTTCAACCAGTTTTACAAATCACCAGATCATCTAAAATCAAAACACAAACGACTACAATCAAACTTTCCACATCTAGGAGCCTACCTAAAAAGGTGCAGATGCCACTGCTTCCTTTCATACTTGTCTAATACAAGCCCAGTGTCTCCGCAACAAACAGATGTGTCTACACCCAGGTTTATCTGCATTTTACACAGTGCCTTTGTACAAAGGTCAAAATATGGTGGGTTTGGATCACAAATGCTGAAAAAACAGTAGAATAATGATTAGTTCATTTAAAAAGTTTAATATCAAGACTGATGATAATTTATAACTTTTTTTTCATCTACCTAGAATTGTTAAGAATCCAGTCTCCTTCTAATGCCGAGAAACCATTCCATAGGATCTCAGTCCAAAATTCATCAGTGAAGTACAGTTGTTTGACCTAGTTGGAAGGTTTCTCCACAAAAGCACATCTTTGGTCAATAGAATAGAGTTTTCTATCTTCCAACATACATTCATGGACAGCTTATTCCCTCCCACCCATCACTTCCCACGCACTCATCTTACATTGTAGTTTTTCTAAACTTTAGTAGCTCATTTCCTTGGTGTTCTCTTCAATCTCTAATGCACTTACTGGCAGCAACCATTTAACTCTTCCCCATCTCCATTTGCTCATCCAAACCAAACTTTTACAGATACCCAAGACAAAGTCTGTTTTCCTATTTTCAGAAACAGCTATCTTTGCCTGTTCTACCCTGGTTGCTTCTTTCTGAACCCTAGTAACTGAGGCTCATACTGCCTTGCATTTGAAGGTGGTTTACAAGGGGTCTGATCATGTGTAGATCAGTCTCTCTTCATCCTCCTGGGAGGAGTTTCTGCCACAGAAAACATAACTTACACCGCCTCTGGCTTTCTCAGAAAAAACCCCCAGGTTATTTATATAAATAAATAGATAATTAAATAAACCTCCCACCAGAACAACTCAACAGTTGCCACAAACACATCTTTTTTTTTCCTTTTTGACAGAACCAACAGCACAGGAAGGTGGTGATGGTATTGTTGATGCCATGTTATGCAAATATGCATGCATATGTATAATCAAATGCATCCATTCCTTAATAACACTAATTTATTATACTCTATGATCATCAAGGCAAATTGAAATTTGAAGCACATGTAGTGTTTTAGGTGTATGCCTGATATGCACTGGCTTTCACCATGTGCCCCACTTGCTTTATCCAAAACAAATGACAACACCGCAACAAGCAGAAAAATTCCCTGACCTGACTGCTTTTGAAATGTGGTTATTTTATTTAACCTACTTCAAAGGCTGATGCTGAGCCAGAATATTGTAGCAGGCTGAATATCAATCATTCATGATTGCACTGCTCTGTATCTCTGGGAATGGATGTGAAGATTTTTATTGAAGTTCTAGGCAGTCGTGAAGAATTGCACTCTGACATCTAGTGCAGGCATTTACCTGATTTCTCATCTATCAGGAAAAACTCTGCTGTCTGCTGTCCACTGACACGTGTAAGTGAGGCAGGCCTGGTGAGGAACATACAATGGTGGGCAGTGCTGATACAACTATTTTTTGAAACTCTGTTTTTTACTCTCTCTCCTTAAATAACAAAAGAAGCTGCCTAGAGGGTAACTATGGTGAAGACAAGCCTCTCAGTGTGAGCTGAAGATAAAAGTTGTAATGTTTTTAGTGTGTCTGCAAAGGGCTGGACCAGAACTCTTGAGTGAACTGTATCATTTTTTTCACTGATGGGGTACCTCAGATACCCAGGGATAACAATTTATTGTGACAGCCTCATTCTTCTCTCAGATTGTAGTCTTTTTCATGCAGATTCTCTCATCTTACCCTTCAGCTCCTGTGGTACCTATGTGTCTTCCCAGCCAACAAGCAATGCCTCCTGGCATAGTCCAGTCTCGCTCTGTTCTGCTCTCCTGGGGTGGGGACAATTTCTGTACTGCCTTGCCAGCTGCTAAGACACTCCAGGTTGACTATGCTCTTGCATCACACCCTGCCATCACACCAAATTTAAGTCTCAATTGAGACATCAGTACCTGCTAAGCCTATGTTTGCTCTTGAGGCAGATAAAACATTGCAGCAGAGAATCGACAGCTGTCAAACCCTCCTCACACCTCAATCTGCACTGCGAAGGTCCTGACCCCACCACCACAAAATCAAACGTGTGGTTAAAACCTTTTCCAGCAAGGCATTGTTGAACTCTGAGCATGGTGATGGATGCACAGACATTCCTGGGGGCTCTGGTAGAAGCTGGTCCTGAACAACTTGCAGGCACTGTGCAACAACTTCCTCACCAGTTTCTCACATGTGGTTGACTGCACAAATGCTTTCACTGCAAAGTGAATTTAACTTAATGTTAAGGATGTTTTAGGCTGGGCTGAGTACCCCAGCATAAGGCAGAAGAGATCTGAGATGATGTTTGGTCTGGAATGCCAACTAGCAGATGAGTGGCTAGTTTCAAGTTTGTTGGGGTTTTTTTGGGTTTTTTATTTGTTCATTGTTTTCCAGGCATCAGTGGGTCTTACTGACTAGGTGAACACTTCTATTGTGGCTTGCAGAAAAGTAAAACAAGGTAAAATAAACTGATTTCAGTAGGGTTTAAATCAACTACATTTTGTCCTCTCACTCTGCTCTCTGCAGCCAGCCAAGATACAAAAGGCCATTTGCTGAGCACTGGACATTATGGAAGGCTGGTATGAAGCCCTACCTTTTCTCCATCTAGAAATTTGTTACAGATATGAAAACAGTTCACACATGGCCGCATCAAGGGGTGACACTTGTACAGACTCAGGTTGGTACCAGTGTAATTTAGTAGATATATTTCGTCTTTTTCACAGACAGGTTGTATCCGTGCAATATCCTTCGGGAAGATGTCCCTCACCAGGGAAATAGAGGAATTTGTTTAAATAAACCTCACCATGGAGTACCTTTAAGATACAGACAAAGTCCTAGACATAACAACCAAGCCTAGAGAGATCAGTGTGAACTTCATGCTTCTCACTGGTGGGGGACCAAGGAGAAGTCAAGAAGCCAGGACAGCTCTCCTTTATGGCTCTGCATGATATACCCTGAGGAGTTTGGGAGAATAATGGTTGCAAACAGGTGGAATACTCCTACTGTCTCCCACAGACTGTTTTTTCTCCTTGGCAGCTACAGAATGAGAAATGAAGAAGAGCAAATAAGGTCTTGCCCCTTTAAGGTCTTTGAAGAAAATGGCTTTTAGAAAGGCCACACTCCCCTCACTAATTGTTTAGTATTTTCTCAAGGTCTAGCAAAGGCCTTGAATCAATAATAAGTTGCACACAACGAACTAGACAGGTTAAGTAGACTTCGAACTCTTGTCAAAATACATGACACTAATTAACATTATGAAAGCAAAACAATAGTAGCACCCCATAAAAACTGCATTAGGAAGGAGATAGAATAACACAGGTCACGTTAACTTACTGCATAAGGGAAAGGAGGGGGTAGCATTTTTTTCTGGTGAGAATTTGGAAACTATGTAGTTCAGAGGTGACAAACAGACCTCAAATATCTTAGATTAGAGGTCTCAGGTGGTGCCATGTAGGGAAACTGGTGGACTCAGATGAAGTTCAACTGAGAAATGGTGGGATATTATGTGGATGTTCGGTCCAGTTGGGCTAAATGCAATTGCAATGGTTGTAATTTTATCCTTTGTTTTGAAAAAAAGAAGGAAGGGAGGAAAAGAAAGACAGAAAAAAAAAATTATGCAAGGTAACAAAGGAAGAAAGAGAAAAGAGAAATAAGCAAAGTGGAAGAGATTCATCCTAGCTGGACCTATGCCTGTCTTCCTTTTTTTTCTGTCAGTGGTGGATGATCATGAACCTGCTGGAAGAAAGGAAACAAGGAGGGAAGGAGAAAGAGGGAGAAACTGTACCTTCAAGCTGTACAGGGCTGCTGCTGTTTTATGTTCTACCATCTGTGCCACTGATACCCTGAGTACTTCACTCCAACTAAGGAAATGCAGCAGTATCAAAAGCTGCCCCTGGCCACACCAGAATTCAATCCTGTCTGTGTTGGAGTGACCTGTTTTGTGTTCTACTGCTATGACCTTGCTGCTGATTTATGGCTTCTTGCCTGATACAGTGCAAGGAGTCATAAAAAGTTTTTGCTTTTTTCTTTTTAATTCTGTGCTGCTGCCATCTGTAGCTCCTCTTTGGACATGCTCTGCAAGCCTGTGAAGTAAAACAACCCCCAGGTCTCTTGACCCTTATATTATTTTCTCTTCCAGTATCCTTTTGTGCCATGTAGGAACCATAAAAGAATAAAAACTCAGCAAACTCTCCTACCAGTTCATGATGCACTCTAAGTACATTTTTATAGCAAGTGTAATGTTAATGAGCACCAATTACTCTTGGAAATCATCATAAAAGGCATAAAAAGGCTGATATTGTATATTTGATATACTCTGGAGGCTCTCTCTAAGATGGAAGTGCAGTTTTGAGAAACATCCACAAATTCTCTCCATGGGAAGATGGTAATTTCCGAGTATATGCTGCTTTTGTGGCTTGGGCATGCATTGCGTTTATGGGCCAGACCAATAGTCATCTTTGAGAGGATGGAATTTGCACTCTTCTGTAACAAAAAAAGTAAAAATCACTTTACTGAAAAGATGTTGTCAATGTTGTTACTGTAAAATACTGTCATTAAACGTATAGGAGATAATCAACTTTTCTTCTCTACTTCTCAGTTGTGCGGAAAAGGCTTCTTTCAGAAAACAATTAGAGTGACATAAAGTGAATAAGCAAGGCTGAGAAATTGTTCATAGTTCTGTGAAATTATATTAATTATATAAAAAAATAATAATAGTAATAATGTATCAGCAACCATAATTTCTAGTTGTAGCAGTACTTCATACCACAATTAAGTCAATAGGACTTCTAAGGGCTGTAAGGACCTGCTGAGCTGCCAGCGTTTATAGGACAAGCCCGTAAATGTGTCGCAAAGTCCACAAAGATGATACCTCCCAGCCAAGCCTTTGCAGAAATTTCTAAGGAATATTGTGTTAATAAAGAATCACAGCTGTCATCAGAGGCAAAAAAAGTATTCAAACAGATAACACTTTTTCCTGCCTCTATGCTCTTTTGTCTTCAAGGTAGAGATAGACTTCCATGTGACTGCTGCCAACTTTATGCCCATTGGTTTCCTTCAGAACAAAGTCAACATTTGCTGTTCATCCATGCACTCTTACAGCAACTGAGTAAATCTTAAATACATATATTGTATCATTAAAATTCTCTGTCAAGTGAGAATTTTGATTTTGTCTTACAGATGGCCGACGAAGGCCAAGAGCAGCTGAACATTAACAACCAGGCAGGTGTCATGCAGTACAGTACCTGTACTGACAAACTATTTTACCTTCCCTTGGTGTGCAAGCGTTTAAGGGATCACAGTTTGCTCCCCTTAAATCTATCAGATGTTGTTATCTCTATAGATTTACATATCATCTGTGCTTACAAACATTAAATTGGTTTTCTGGGAATCAACAGAGAAACCAGCCTTCCATCAGTCAGACTCATCTCTTTTTTGTGTGTGTGTTTCTCCAGATAAGCCCAGTCCTCAGGTAAAGCACATAAGACCTGGGGAGCTCCAACCAATTTGTTCACACATATTCCAAAACAAAAAGTTACAAATGGTGAATGGGAGGGGTACTGGATAAGTTCACAGAAAAAGAAATCCATGGAGGTTTACTGAAAACAGCAAAACCACATCTGACTCAAAAAGGCTCAGAGTTCAGATTTTCCTCAAATATTTTCCCAGTCTCTAGTATATTTTCAATCTCTTTTGCAGTCTTTAGTCTTTCCCCAGCCTTACTATTCCTTTGCCAGTTAGGTTTGGGCACTGCTGGAGATGGTCTCATGGATATTTGTTCTCACATGGCACATCTGAGTAGCCTAATATATTCACGGGTTCTTGGGAAACAACTTGAGGTTCACCAGGTTCCTCAGTCAGCTTTGTATCTCAAGGAAAAAAAAAATTGAGGAATTTCTCATGTGCACCTATAAATAACCCCCAAACTTCTGTGATCAGCCGAGTATAACCCTCTCTATATATAGTTATAGTTAGACAACTGATTAATCCTGCTGAATTGCAAGTATTCTGGACCATAAGATTATGTCAGGGGTCCAAAAGGGTTGTGGTCATCTTTTTAGGTGTTCCCATTTTTTCCCCGTCCTGTAATACTGGAAGTATTTACTGGGGACTTTTCTGAACAAATGCAATATGAAGATGCTGAAAAAAACTCAGCCCAAGTACTTCCTAAAACATCTGTCACTATGACTGGGCTTTATTTTCATGTCTGAAATTTCAGCCTGAGCTATGGATTGAATCATTCCTATACCAGTACTCCTAGAAGAACTAAATTATGTTGTTCAGAAGTTTTTGCATCCTGATTGTAATTCCATGAGACTCTTGGAACATGTTTCCTCAGTGACTCCAAGAATTAAATTTGTAGGCTGTGTACGTCAACATGTGATATCTCTCTCCTGTCT
This sequence comes from Orthonyx spaldingii, assembly GCA_013397795.1. NCBI lineage: Eukaryota > Metazoa > Chordata > Aves > Passeriformes > Orthonychidae > Orthonyx > Orthonyx spaldingii. The sequence continues at coordinate 318,308 of VZTJ01003401.1, read as the reverse complement.
GTTGTTTGTTTCAAAAGAAGACATCATTCAGAATGGGAGGAATTAGGAACTGGGTTTCCATCCAGACTCCTGTGGGCTCCTTGTATTGCCCTGAATCTCAGAAATAAAGGTAAATGGATGGGGAAAGGCTACGTTGGCCTGGCTTGGGAAGCCATAGCTGAGCTATTTTTGAACTGCTGATACTACCGGAGATACAGCAACAAGATTTGCTATGAGTGGGAATGGGTATTGCAACCATCAGCTTAGGCTGAAGTTCAAGATACAAAAATTCCCTTTCCTTGGCATATCTGGCTATCCTAATGCGATTACCTGCATAGCACTCCTGCAAGGTCAGCAGTTACTATTAAGCTTGACAACAAACTGTCTGCTGGGACAACCTTCCCATGGAAAATCTGTGCTGAATTCTGAGTGCCAGCAGCCGGGGCAGACAGTGTAACATGGATGGTAAGGATGAACCAGCTGGAGTGACTGCAGCATGAGTGGCTTCCCTTGCCCCCAGCGCACTGTAATGTCCCAGGATTCATTTGGAAGACATTAACAGTCACCTAAGCCACCCCAAAAATAACATTTGTTTCTCTTGCTTAAACTAGTGACATTTAATTATAGAGGAGAAATGTAAATATCTTGAAATATCTCCGCCTCTGAAAAGCTCCTTTAATATCCACAAGAAACTGCCAAATTTGTCGAATAATAAATCAAAGTCACTTCTCTCCAAACAGGAAAGTGGCAACCAATAAATCTCTGGACTAACCATTAACAAAAGTACATTTTATTTGGGATGGATTCCATTAAACAGAAAATGGCAAGCAAAATCCAGCTCCATGTTCTGCAAGAGGCTTGCTTTGCATTTTTTTGTACTAAAGCAAGCTTTCCTATGATGTTCCTGGTCCAGCCTCCATGCCATAGAAGATGCCTGTCAGGACAATGCATTTCTTTCTATCACCCTGAGGAACTCTCAGCAGAGCACCACAAAACTGTGAAGTTTCAAAAACCCACATCACTCTAACTAAGAATCTAGCCTAAGAATATTTATGTCTGTTGTTATTTGTGATTCTTTTTACAAATATTTTAATTGTATAATTTGTAAAATTTGTGTTTTCATGGACTATATATAAAAGCAATATTATTAACTGCCTTGTTTTTTTAAAGCAAGAACTTATTTATAATGCACAGGCTCAGCCACTTATGTTTTATTTTCTTCTTAATTCTTACTTTCATGAGATCTCATTCTGCAAAATGGATTAGATTGCAATCTGTCTGGATTTGTCTCAGATCTAACCCCTCTTCATATACTTCACATCCATTACTCACTGTAATGCCACAACCTTGGCAGTGATTGTATCATCAAGGTAACAAGGTTCTGTCTGTCCCATAACAAATGCAGCCTAGGAAGGTAGCATAATACCCAGTAAGTAAGAATTAATCTTTTAAATTCAAATATATTGCTGATAGCAGGGATTTCTGTTGAATGCTCATAAGCACTGAGGAAAGTTGGATTCCTCAGATTTAATGTCAGCCCTCTTACAGTCTCCTTTATGCAGCTTTGGGAATATGTCATTCTTCAGGATCACACATTTTTTAAATTGTTTAAATAAAACAATTGGTATTTTCTTGGGAAGTAGAGTTTTCAATCTGTGATTAGGGTTTGTAAAAAAAACCACAACAAACCCAAAACTAATATCATGAAAGAAAATGTTCCACTGACTTAGAGAATGAGTCTACATTGATGCAATAAGCTTTGCTTTTCACACCCACTAAGAGAAAAACCATCAGAGTTCAGCCTCTTCATAGTTCTTCTGTGAAAAGTCTTGCTTTCTTTAGTATACAAGTTTTATGGATATTCTACAAGTTACTGACACAATCTACGGAAAGCAAAAATTCCAGAAGTGTTTTCTACAATGTGCCTGGATTTTACTGGTTTAGTCCTTTTCTACTAACTAGATATAGAAATAGAGCCTAGTAATCATTTGTGGGTAGGGGAAGTTCGAGGTGGAATTAATATTGTTTATGACAATTGATCCAGTGCACATTAGCTACGAAAGAGCAGCAGATTTGTGCTCTGCAGTTGAAATCGGACAATGAAAAGGAAACTGAAATTGAGATTCTTCTGACAAGAGTTGTTGAGATCCAGTTTTCAGTCATCTCTGCCTTAACACAATCACACTCAGGAGGCTACTTTGACTGCACTGTAGCTTGAATTAAACACACCTCTCAGTTTTGCTTTTAGTGACCAAATGCTCACATCAGTGAAACCAGAACCAAGACTGGCATTAGTTATCCTTATCAATAAGGTGTCCAATAGCAGAACTCACAGATCTCATTGGCAGATTTCAGTTTGCCAGTCAGTCGCCAGATTCTCAAAAGCTTTTGGCACATCAGATACGAAGCTGTTGAATGCCTGAAAGGGAGCAAAGAGCCTGTGAAAATCTGACTCTTGTTGGGCAGAGAGACTGAGCAGGAGATTAGCCCTTCCAGGCACATTGAAACTTGTTCTGTTGCTGCCAGCTCTGGGCATGTTCAGCAGGTAATCAATGTGTTCTGGCACTGTGGCCGTCAAATCAGCACCTCACCTGGGCTCTGAAGTGGCACACACACAAGGAAAACAACACAGGTAGAGATAAACACATACAAACAAAAACTTTTTTTGACCCTGACATGTTTTATCAACACTTTTCCAAGTTTAAGAAAAATTGCCCTTCATTTCTTGCAGTTCCAACTCTGACAACTCACAGCTTCCTGCTAAGATGCACAACTCTCAGCACTAAGCAGTGTTTTTATCATCACTTGACAGTTGTGAGCTCATGGAGTTAAACACTGCTAACTTGGCTCTCAGCTCCAGCTGCCCTCTGCACTTTGCCAAGGCTCCTGTAAGTGTGCCAACACTATCAGCTTCTGCTGGGGACAGACAAGAACTGGTCTGCCTTTTCAGGAAGAACTTCTCTGTCTGTAGTGAAATGCAGAATTTTGCCAAATATATATAGAAAGATATATACACACATATATACACACATACTAAAAGGAAATTGTGCCTGGCTTGAGAGCAATTGCTGGTTCTTGCATTTCTTGACTTCTGTCATAGCTCCTCACATAGCAGTTTTTGTTATTTACATTCCTATTTAATTGGGGCTAGGACACGACTGCTGAAACTACAGATAACCTTTTCCATTTAAAGCACTGTTTTGGGTTTACTATTTAATCGTTGCTTTAAAACATTCACAACATTTTGATTTTCAGAAGCTTATTAACAATAAGTGTTAGGCTGGAAGAACACAGAGTAAGAGTACATTGCCTATAGGACAGACAGAAGTCCTTTTTTTGAGAAAATGAGATAAAATATGGTAACATTAAAGCAACTGCTATGGAATAGCTGTGCTGAACAGTCAGAAAAGCAATGTCTGAGTTCTTGGCAGGCTGACCATCCAGAGTTAGAAACTGAGACTCAGCCCAGGACACAGAGGACAGAGGAACCTGTCACTTATTTCCCACCACGAAAGAACAGTCAATAAAAATTATCAAATTCCTACCACAATCCTGGAAAGAGAGGATTGACAAAGAAAAATGATTGAGTGTCTGATCTAAAGCTAGTATCAGTTACAACAAGAGCATCAAAATTCATCAGCTTCAGTAGATCAGGCCTTCAAGGTTGTTTCTACTGATTGATGCTTCACTGTTGTTTCAGATGTTGCCAAATACCATAAGTACTAATTCATTCCCAGGAAAAAAACAGATTAAATGGACAGTGTACCAGACCCTTGTGCATCTTGATCAGTCTCCCCTCAGAACATATAATTGGCTAAAAGTACTTTTGACTTCTCCTTGAGGCTACACAAGCATTTTTCATTTCATAGGTCACATCTGAGAGGGCCTCCAGAGAAAGTGTGATATTAGCTTTACAGTCTTTTTAAAAAAGATTTGGCTCACATAGAACAAATACAGCCAATACTCTCTGCATTGTCCTATAAATATTAAGTTCACAATGTAATATGTGTCAATTAAGGATGATCTGTGCTGTAGACCAATATACAACGTAACAAATACAAGAATGAGATCCCTGCCATGTTTTAAAACATAACATCCAAACATCCATCATGCAGCAAAGCCTTACAATATTGCTGAACTCAAATTAATATAAATCCATGATTCAGAGATATACAGATTACATGGTTCTCCTGACGATTCCAGCTAGGACCATTTACATCTGCCTTGTTTTTCTGTTCTGTTTGTTATTTCTATTCCTGAAGTACAGAGCAAGCATCTAGTCTCCTGGAAGCCAAAGGCACAACTTGGTGGGGTTTTTTTTTTTTGTTTTTTTTTTTTTTTGGCTGATAATAAAAGGAAAATCAATAAAAGAAATTAGGAAAAGAATACATTTCAATGGGCAGATATTAATCTTTTGCTATAACTGTAGGGGAACTTTTAAGAAAAATTTTAGCATGATCTGTGATCATTTAATGCAGAGATTGACAGAAAGATGAACAAATAATTTAACGTTAATAGTATCGTGAAAAATTGTCAGGAGTTTTTTGTTGTTTTGGTTGGGTTTTTGTTGTTGTTGTTGTTGTTTTTGGCTTTTTTTTATTCAAGATGTAACCAGGTGTAAAATCCACACCTGCAAGAGAAAAATCTCAGCATCTCTTCCAGTGAGTTTAAATGGAAATAATTGCAAGAGTATCTACCAAACAAAAGAAGTTCAGATGTCTTTAGACATATAGATATGAAAGCTGAAAAGCTACATTGGCTCAATAGCTGAAACAATAGTGTTTTGAATGAGGAAGTTGAAATGCAGAAGTAGTTATCAGAAATACTTGCATTTGAAATATAAAATTATATGAAATTTGAAACATACATTCTTAAAATCAGATTAACACACTGATAAAGAAAACCTGCTGTGTCTGGATTGTTTATCTCTGAAATCCTCCTCTGAAGACTATAGATAATTTAAGATAACAAGGTTTTGCCAAATTAAATATCTTTGTCTCAGTAAAAGAGAAACAGAACAAAAATTGATGGGTCTTGTTCTTCAGACATCCAAACTATATGTTCTGCAGGTTCTTTCTGACCTTTGATTTATGCTGTTATCTGTGGTTCAGGTAAAGGACTGAATAAGTAAGAATTTGGGGTTTTTTTTCCCCTTTATAGAAGAAAGTCATTACAAGCTGCAAGGATAATATTAAGGATTTCATCAGAGTCCATAAAGAGGTGCTTGATTTCTTTGGTTATATTCACAGATTCTTCACAGGCAGAGATACTTAAAAGCAACCCTTTCACTCAGTTCCCTTGCTTCTTTTGTCACTCGTCTAAATCTATCCTCCTGCAGCAGACATTGGCCACTCTGCCTTTACTGGAAGCTAAACAAACAAGGTCATAAAAGTTTCAATATCCCTGGCTATTCACAAGAAGGTACAATTTATTTTTGTTGCTCAGGCCAGCAGTCCACTGGACTGCATTTCTATACCTTGCTACTCTTCATTGCACTCGTTTTGGACAAATTGTTACCACATACTTTTGTTGTTGGTTGTTCACTTCACAACCAGAAAACACATTGTGTATTTTTGACAAGCACTTTGAATTTTACTGAGTAAAAAAACCAAAACAAGGTACCAAACAAAACAAACCAAAAAACCCAAAGCAACAGAAAACTCGCCTTAAGAGAGTTTGCTATGATTCATTATCTGACCTCCAAGATGTGAATTACCAGTCACAGGAAATAAATGTTACATGACACCTTCAGTGTTCAGAGACAGAATTTCACAAAACTGGATTTGCTGACAAGTAAAACAAAGCCAAAAGATTTTAATCCCTGACTATAAGAAATGCATAGTTTTTAAGGGAAAAGGCTCTGCATCTATTAACAATCCCATTAGCATCCATGACTCAAGAGGAAGCATTTAATTTTGCTTTCTTTTCTGCTATTTTTCTTCTATTTTTGAATGATGCAGAGAGGTTGGAAGTTATTTCACTGAGCAAATTTCAGCCAATAATCTGACCATGAAGTGAATGAGGCTCTCTGCATGACAGTTCTTTCTCCCTGCGTAATCATTGGAGAAGTCTATCCATAAATGACCCTTGGATTCCATTTAAAAGCCTATCATCTCAGTAGGAAAAGTCTGCTAAAGCCTTCTGACTAGAGAGAAAAAGCTCTGCTAGCTGGCCTAAGGGCAATTTCTTCCTTCTGTTTACCTCTCTTTGAGAGGCAGCAGCCCAAATACATTACTGTCTAGAAAGTCACGCTCATAAAATGGGGGGAAAAGGGGAAGGAAGAAAATAAAAGCGATTCAGAGCTAAGGCAGAGAGAAAATCAGGGTATTGTGTCCTTTGGTGCAAGCAGCATGCGTGTCAAGAAGTGCATGATTAAGGCTGAACCCAAGATCCACCCCATTGCAACCTCTCTTATTTTCATGGGGTCAGACCCATGCAACTTTCCCTGACAGTACAATTTATTTTATGAAAGCCCTTTGTCATAAGAGGCACTGCAGGACCCCACAGAAAGCTGTTGATGGGATCAGAGTCATCCCCATGCCAGTTTGCCTCTGCCTTTTACTAATTCTTTCAAACTAACATAACTCAGTAAAATAAAACTCGGACCCTGCCTGGATCAAACTTATGGCATGGGTTAGACCAACATGTGCACTTGCTTGCAAAGCATTCTGCTGCCTGCATGTGAAAAAAAGGACTGGCTTTCCCTCCTCTCTGGAAAATGATCCTCCACAACAGCTGCATCCAGCATCTGCAACACCTCCACAGAGAGCAGCAATCATTTAGGACTCTTAATTGGTGTATGTGACATAGACCCCGTCATAAGAGATCAAAAGGTCTCAATAAAAAAGTCTCCCTTTCCATTGACAGCAAAAGATGTTTAAATTATATTCAGGAGAGGTCAAGGCCCTGGACAGCTCCCTTCCCTGAGTAATTCAGTAGAATAAAAGAAAATTCTGTTTTGTTTTCCTTTCTAGTGCTGATAAAGCTTGAGCAGAAGATTTCCTGAAGCCTGGGAAGGTTGCAGTGGCCGTTGTCAAAGTTGTCTCCATCAGCAACCTCGCACAGAGGGAGCTGCCAACATCAGGCTCACATTGCTGCTACCTAAGGACAGTACCATGGATCTGCTAAAGAGTTTTCCCTCTGGAAGAGGCCTCACCTCTCACCGGTGGACACAGCAATGCTGGGGGAACAAGATCTCATCCTGATGGCACGGAACTAAAGTGTCTCTTCCATGCCTTGAGGTGCCTGCCTGTGTCTCTCTTCTCTCACCACACCCCTTCACAAGCTCACAAAAACCTCTCATTCCTCACCACTGCATCCCTTCCTTCTGGTCTCTTTGTGGGGGAAACAACAGCTGAGAGCCTCCCCTCCCCATCCCAAGCATCAGGCCTTCCTCCAGCAGGCTTTACACCTCCACTAGTACCCCAACTATCTGCAGAGAGAACCAGCCCAAAAACCTAATGAAACTCCTTCTTAAGTACCCATAGCCTTGTTATTACCTGACATAGCTCATCTGAATAAAAATGATTTTCTAGAACTGCCTTCTGGCTAATCACTGACCAAAAAAAAAACCAAACAAAACCCAAGCAGTGAGAGACTCTCTGGGCTGCCTGAGTGGTACTGAAAAATAAAGGTCAATGTATTTCTAGATTTTTCTAGAAAGACAGCCTTGCGCCCAACATCACTCACTCTCAGACAAAGCTCAGTGTGGAAACTGAGACCCAATGGACAAAGTGCCTCAGCAAAGATGCACAGCCTGGAACAAGTCAGATAATTTGTAGTAATTGCAGGTGGCTTATGCAGAGCCATGAGAAGAAGCCTCCCTTGAGTCATCTTGTACTTAAGTTGGATTTCTTCCAAGAAGATATTTGACTTAGTTTTTTTTAATCAGAGCCAAAAAAGGAATTAAAAAAGCTTTTAATCACTGTAAGAATCCCATTTAATCAGATTACTGTCTGAGTTTGTTTCTTTAGCACTGATGAATTAACGTAATCACAGTGTGATTTAGCGAAGAGTTTTGATACTGTAGTATTAAAGTTTTTTTGCTAGCTGCTTGCATTTATGTCTGTTACAAACCTTGCTTACAGAAAAGGGTTCATAAGGGAGGTCTTAAATATAACCCCATGACCAAATTAATGAATTTCCATGTTCTATGCTAGTTTTATTTTCCAAATGGGCATATTCAAATAATTACTATGAATGATCTTATGATACAGGTGATTCTAATTATGTACACTGAAACCAAGCAAACAAATCCAGTGTTTTCTAAGTGGACTACATATTCAAAGGGGAAAGAAAAGCAGAAATCTGAAGTTTTCCTAGAGTTACATGACTTATATTGCCATCATATTCTTCAATTTTGCCCCCTCCCCAGAGAATTCATTTTGACATTGGACTCGCAGCTTTTTCAGATAACTATTTTGAAATGCACAAGCTAATGAAAACTAACCCATTGCTGAATTTGGAAAGGAAAAAAACCCCACAATCACAAGTAACACAAACTGGTTAATGTGAAATCAAGTGCAATAACATTAGAACAAGTTTAAACTCACAGCTCAGTGGAGGCATGGCCAGAGAATTTTTATGAAACCATATGGTATCTGCCATGAGAATGTCAAGAAATATTGTTGCTAGCCCCATGGTTGTTTGAAGGATGGCAGATGGAGGAAACAGTACATGTGCCAGCATGTCTAATTAGCTTAGAGACTCTTAATTCCTTTGTTGCTTTTTAAATGCCACTCTGTCAACATCTGATCCAATGACCATGGAAGTGGAGGGGAGTTTCTCAGCTGACTCTGGTAGGTGCTGGCCTCAAACTCACATAGTTTATGTAAGAAAGTATTTGGCTACTGCCTTGTTGCAGATTTGTTTGCAGGGTACAGGGAAGAGAAAGGAATGGATCAAAAGCAAGATGGAGACGGGGCTACTTCTGAGCATTAAATGCTCAGGGATGTACTGTGGGTCTATAGTAAAATGGACATTTCACCCTGAATCCAGATCTGGAATGCTTTTGTGTGTGCTTATATTAATAGAAAAACACCCTGAAGGCTGCTTTTCTTTTTTTCTTCTTCTCAGAAAAAGATTTATTTTTCTCTCCCAGTTAAAGCTCTGTTGCTTTTTCTGTTCCCATGACGTTTTCTCATCTCCATCCCATGCTCTTGCACACTGACATGCTGCAAATCAGTGCCAGGGATCCCACTTCCCCAGGGGTGGATTGTTGCCACATTAGCTGCCTGGTTGGGTCCAGTTGCTGTACTTCATCCCATGCCAAATCTCCTTGTCATAGGAAAAACAAGGCATACAGCAGAGGGGCAGTCACCCACTCACTGTGTGGGCTCCAGAAACTTCTAAAGAGCAGAGTTTCTTCTGCATAAGGAGATCTTTTGGTGTGCTGATTCATGGAACAGCAGAAGGATTCCGGCCAGCTGGGCAAATAGATCATTTTCCTTTGCTTTGGGAAGGAGCTGGCAGACTGTGCAGGAAACCTCTGCCCAGAGCAGCACCGACCTTGTTAATGGTGCCTGCTCATGCTAGGCTGGGAGATTCTCTCTAGTTATGTGCCAAGGGGAGCCAAGGTGATGCCTGCAGCCAAGGCAGCCCTCATACAACCCAGTGTGACCAGTCACACACGTTCAGCTCTGCCGGTCTGTACTCAGGACTGGCCTGAGCTAACCCATGGAGAGAGGTTAGTGACTGACCCGTGACTTGTGCTCGGATTACACATTTGCTTAAACAAACCTCACAGGTTGGCTGAGGAGAGGAAACATTGCCATTTCTACCTCATCCGTATGAAGGTAAAGGGACATGGGTGATGATAGCACTCAGATAAGGCAAAATAGAGTTTACCACAAGATTTGTAATCCAGTCCTGAACTTTATCATGCTGCATCTTGGGGCATCTTACTCAGCTTGGAGTGGCATTGAAAATAAAATCAGGTTCTGTGGCTGTGAGACAACCAGGTTTAGAGAGGCATAAGTCTGAATAACTGCACTTTTTCACTGCTCTGTGCTTGGGTATATCTTGATGTTAGACAAAAGAAGAACATTTTCAGAAAAGCAGCCTGCTTTTGTTCTATCTCTCTCCTGAGGTCTGAAGTCTGTTCAAGACTGTCCAGACTTTGATTTGCATTGTGCAAGGCAAGACCACAATGAATATGGTCTGAATCTATGACTAGGGAGAAAGAAAGATGTCATTCAGACTTTGAAAATACAGTTTTTGTGAAGACAGAAATATAACACCTACAGAGCAGAGTTAAAACCACAAAGAGCAGAGGGTTTGCTCACAAATGTACATTGCTGCTCATTCTTATGACAGGCACACAACTAAGTTTGTAGAGGTTTAATCACAATTCCTACACAAGAATAAGGTCAGGAACTCTGTCAATGCAGCCACATAGTTTTTGATGGCTGTGAATTTTTTTTTTCTTAAGAAAAATATTTTTGCTTTTATGGACATTATTTTTATAACACACAGGTGCATTCACACATGTCTGGACTGGCAACTGTGCTGGGCATTATATAGTTTTACCCCTAACCCACTTGCTCCAGTTCATTAGTTTCTCTTTTAGAATTATTGCCTAATGGGAAGTTAGATCTTTAAACACTGAGTTTTGAATTGAAATCTTACTGAATGCTGGTTTTGGGTGGAGTTTTACTTGAGGACTCTGCCTTGAAAAAAAATGGATAGGAAGCTTCATACTCTACAAAGGCTTCTCCTTTGTTCTTGTATTTTTTAAGTCTTTACAGCAACTCTTGCAAAAAGCTTCCTAAACTATCACCAAAAAAAAAAAAAAAAAAAAAAAAAAAAAAAAAAAAATCCCAAAAACAAACAAAAAAAAAAAAAAAAAAAAAAAAAAAAAAAAAAAAAAAAATCAGTCTTACATGGGATGTTATAGGACAATTTTGTGTTTTGATATGGTTCATGAGAAGCTAAAGATATTTTCCTTCCCTCTTCATACAAATAAACATAACCAACTAAACACACCCCCAGTGTAACCAGCCTCTAAACTGAGACTTTCTCCTTTTTTCTGACTTGATATTCAAAATTGTATAGTGTAAGTTTTTAAAAAGCTTTTGTAGGAAAAAAACCATTTCCCGGCAATGATTTAAGTTCCTTTTAAATTGGCTTGCTGGTTTTGCTCAACATTTTCTACTCCACAGTTTTAACCACATTCATAATCCACTCAGCATATGGCAAAATCTAAGAAAATTCAGTCAGAGAACTATTAGAGTAAGTGGAATGAGACACATTGCCTATTTAGCCTTACATATTGCTTGCAGGAATTGCTTTTGCTTCCAGGGAAAGAAGTTTTACTTAGCTTGTAGATCTTCAATTATTAAGTGTAATGACTCAGAAGAAAATGTTATTTTCTGTCCTCTGGAGATAAGTAGCTTATGACTTCAAGCATAATGGTAAATAATCCCAAAGCTTGAATTCTGGATAGCATATCTACAACTCTGCAAGTCAATACAGAATTCCTATTTGTTTAGCAAACTCCAGAATTTTGTGCATTAAGATGTGAAGTGATTGGCACACAGACCCAAAGAAAAAGGAATACATATATCAAATTAAGGAAACACCTCACTGAAAGACTGAGAAGAAACACTTAATTTCCTTGAGTTACTATTTTCAAGGCAGGTCAGTCAACACCAACAGATATAATCCAAAGGGTGGTATTGAAGCACTTGGCTCAGAAGGGATGCAGTATTCCAAGGGTTTTTGTCAGTTGTAGGGGTGAGTCCCTGCATTTGTGGCATCTGTGTTTGAGATCAGACCTTGTAGGTCCACAGAAAGCCCAGTCTAGAGAGCAGTCCACACTACCAGCCACCCTCAGCCTCCTAAGAACCCTTCTGAAAAACTGAAACATTATTGAACTGTGGAGCAGATGGGAAAGATCAGTTTCCCTCTTGAAATGAAAAGTACCTCTACTCTTGAGGTTGAATTCGTCAGCACTTGTATTAAATTCTATACTTGATTTTCCCCAAAGTAAGAAGATGACCAAAAACTTTTTGATAAAAACTGTCATCTGTAATAAAAGCTGCCCTGCCCATAAAAAAAATATTACTACAAAAAACAAAATCAGAAAAGTTTTGTCAGTCTATTCTTGACTTTACACTGCATTACCAAAAATTGATCTGTGCATAATTAATAGCTTCCTTTAGCTAATTTGCTTCATCTTGACCTTTGAAAGGATTTATTATGCAGGGAACACCCTTGCATTTCAGATAATTCACAAGCTACAAGCTCTCTGATAACATAATGAAGCTGATAACACAACGAAACTATTAAGAAACCTGTTTAATATCAAAAAGCAGAAACATAATATTTTATTATTAGAGCGTTCCTTGAGAATCAGCAAAGAAAATAAGTTATCTGTCTGATAGGAAGACTTCAGATCTTAAAAAATTTAAGCATCAGCTCCAGGTACATCACTCAGTTCCTTTGGCAGCAAAACAATGATCACTCATTCCTAAAAGTCAATGAATTATGGAAGTGATCAATGCAATGCAGTCCTGACATGGCAGGTGTCCAGATCAAGCTCTGTGTGCAAAGATCCACAAGGCCACCAGTGCTCAACAGTGGGCCATGGGGCAAACTTTCAATTATTTCACTCAAAAGGCGCACTGGTAATAAACTTAGTGCATATCAGGAATGTTATATATGTTTCATGTGCTTTGAAAACACTGGTTTGTTATGAAATTTCTGTTTATTCTTCAACAAACAAACAGCATCTGACTACATCAGAACCAAGAACAATAAGCAATAAACCACAGCAGCAATGAGGATAACAGAATTGAGGAAAGATGGCATCTGGGCTGTGAAGGGACATGTTTCCAGATGCCATCTCCTCAGGAGATGTTTTGGAACAGCATGAAGTGAATGATGAAAGGCATCACTGCTGATCAACTTGGGTTGATCATAGACAGAACTATTTCAGAGAGGGCAGTAAGGTTTGGAGAAGAGGTTGTGCAAATTACACCATGCTATGAGATTTCCTAGAAGCAAAGCACAGGGAACGTGGTTGCCAAATCAATGCACTGAGCCTCACTTCAGGTTCTGCAGTTCCTGGACCACAACCCACAACTCCTTCAATGTGCTGATTCTGAGCTGCAACAAAGCTTATAGCCAGAGACTTCAGTGATTCTAGCCCAAGCATACCAGTACAGAAACATGGATACAGGTATCCAAACAAATCCCCTTAGACAGTTGTATATGAAGACATGTCAACATCTGCCATAAAAAATATAGTGGAAGCATCCCACAGCTGGCCTAAAGACCAGGCCCAGACACAGGCTGGAAGATCTCCACAGACACAGGAATTACAGGTCTCCAATACAAGGAGGATACCCTGTTTCACCCTAAGCAGAAAAGGTTAACTGAGAGACAGATGAATGTCTTTTGGGACATACAGAGAGGTGGATATGCTGACCACGTGGTGTTGCTAGTAGAGAGGCATATTTTGTGACCTGGGCTTAAAAATTGCAAACTGAAGAGTTACTTCTGATATGTGTAGAATAAAAATTACTACACAGGACTGTTGAGTCTGAATTTGAGCTGGGGAAAGCACATAAAGATTCATAAAATCATAGAAGTTGATTCTGAGTTGGAAGGGACCCACAAGGGTCATAGAATTCAATTGCCAGCCCCTCACAGGACCATCCCCCAGAATCACACCATGTCCCTGAGAGCATTGTCCAAACGCTTCTTGAACTCTGTGAGGATTGGTGCTCTGACCACTGCCCTGGGGAGCATGTTCCAGTGCCCAATCACCTTCTGGGGGAAGAGCCTTTCCCTACTATCCAACCTAAACCTCCCCTGACACAGCTTCCTGTGCTGTCACTGTCACCAGAGGGATCAGTATCTGACACTCCACTTCCCATCATGAAGAAGCTTTAGGATCCTATGAGGTCTCACCCCCGTCTCCTCTAGTTTAGGCTGAACAAGCCAAGTGACCTCAGCTACTCCTTGTATGGTTTCTTCTCTCTCCATCACCTTCAAAACTCTCCTTTGGATGTTTTCTAACAGCTTTATATCTTTCATATATTATGGTGCCCAAAACTTACCATAGCCCAACACTCAATCACACTCTGAAGGAATACTCTTATCTATATCTTTTGTCCTAGGAATAAAAACTAAGCCCAAACCAACAAAATATTAAAGGCTTGGATACCACCATGGAGATTTGAACCAAAGAAAACAATCTCTGCTTAGGATGCAAATGATGTGCTACATATTAGTAACAGGGAAAACAATAGGGATATCATATACTTGGAAATGGAATAAAAATACATCAAAAGAATATTTCAAGTTTGAGGTTTTCAAGTTCTTCCCATTTTGGAGGGAATTAAATGTTTTCCTAATCATGTGCAGTGTGATGCAGTAGAAGCTGCCTTATGGTGCAGGAAATATTCTTCAAGGAACAAATGGATTTGAAAGACCAAGGACTGAAGAGGAAAAGGCCAACAACAAAAACCAAAACAAACCCTGAATAGAGCCTTAATTATACATGTTGAATAAGATGCTCTCTGGCTGTTTTTATTTAACATAATTTTAAGGCAAAATCCTTTAAGCACTGTGGAGAGAATGTAGATGATAAATCAGGCTGCTCATTAACTGCTGTAATTCTGAGATATTTTGCATTTCCTGCTCAGGTCCTAGCTTAGGCCTTTTTTGTGTGTGTTAGTGATTAACCTCTGCAGGGAAAATGGAAGGGGCTAAATGGATAATCCCAATTAAATAAGACAAAAACTTTTATCAACCTAACAGTACATCTTTTCTCTCCCTTTCCTTAGGCAGTACATAGTTGATCTCTGCAGGAGAGAACCCTCCAGAAAATCACCTGTGCCTCAGCAATTTTGATTATGAGAAAGATGAGTACAAAGCTGTACGAAAGGCTTGCCTGCTGTCTTTACAGAGGGACTGCAAGGGGTTTGACAGTGTTCTGAAGGCTGTACTAAAAGCACCACGACAGCCACATCTGTGAAACATCCCATTACTTGGGACAAAGCACATGATATTTTGAGGGAAAATGTTCTTTGGCACTGTACCTGAACACAGCTTCTGGCCATGGAAATGGGGTGTTCTTTTCCTCTCAAAAACCCCACTCCCTTAACCCCAACGCTATTTTCTGCACAGAAACATCTGATCCTGTTTGACAGCAAGGGGACTTGCAATCGTTGAGCTTTTGAGGTCTATTCTAGTTCTACTTTTCCAGTTTTTGTCTGGTAGAGAAGATCAGGATGTAAGCTAGCTCATCAGTATGAAATTCAAGTAATTATCTGGTGTTCACCACAAAACCCCTGGAAAAGAAAAGTCAAACAGACTCTTGTCATTTATGTAGGTCTCCCCCTGCCTAATTGCAATGAAAAGATATTTGTATAAATTGAATTTATTTCTAGTTCAAATCTCTCTTGGATTCATATGCAAGGGATTTTGTGTTAGGTCTTAATATGTAAAAAAAAAAAAAAAGTGATGGTTGATTTTTACCATGATTGCCATGTTCCTCTGATATACTTCACCTCTGTGAGCTCATTCAAGACCACTAGGGCAGACCCCAATCTAAGCACAGAAGTGATGTTTATAGCTACACACAGATTAAAGTTAAATGTCAAAGTACAGAAGGAGGCATTGTAAAGGGTAAGTATTAAAAAGTAATAACACAGGAAAAAAGTGCTTGGAGCAAGTGAACAATTTCACTGAAATTCCCTTTGTGTCAAATTGTAGACTTTTGCCCTTTGCTCAGGGTGGAAAGAAACAAATCAGAAAACACTTGAGAGAAAAAATTTAGAGATTCCTCCATTTTATTGTAACCAACACATTCTCATATTTTAAATCTAACTCAATGTTCTTTCTACTCAGTTACCAGCAAATACAGCAAGCAAGAAATTATTTCTGTGTATCACAGAAAATATAAATAAGAAAACAGTTTATTTTTTCCAGACAACAACATTTTAAGTAATATTTTGTGGGACAGTCTGAATCTGGGTGCAAAGAAACATAAGATAGCATTCTAATGAGAATCCCTTTACTTTGTGGTAAAGAGAAGCAAAGAAAAAACAGGGAGATAATGGTAAATGGCTCAAGAGAGAAATGGGCAGGAGGTAGAGAAATGGAGTGATGCAGACAAAGCAGTAGAGAAGTCCTGCTCTGCTAATCAAACCAGAACCAGAAGGTGAAACCTGTATCCTATGAAACAGAAACTTTCAATTACTTCTTAGACTTATTGATTGAAGAATGCTTGGACAACCAAGCATTCATTATTCCTCAAATACCCCCAAAATCTGCCATTATAATTCTTCTGTTGAAGAGCAACTCCTCAGAAGTTACGTCCTAGTCACCTTTTCACCCCGGCACGAGCCATACAGCTCTTCCACAGGAGCTACAAAAGCAGGTAAAGAGTCTCCAGCCAGCACCTAAAGAGCCAAGAAAAGTGGCTGAGAGCCCCAACATGACACTGCTCTCTGTCTCTGCTGAACACCAGCTCTCAGCATGCAAGACAAGGGAACCCTGCAGTCAAGAAACTTGTCTGGCTTCAAGGAGAGAGTCTATTCACTGCACTGGCACAGGATTTCCTTGATAATTCCAGCAAGTAACTTAGTCTCCTTATCTTAATCTTGACTCATCTGGAAAAGTGGGTCAGTAATTTCACTTTTATTTATTTTGCCTATTCTGATCCAAAGTACAAGCCAAGCATTCTTTCTTTCACTGCACTTAACTCAAACTGTGTAAAATTCAGAGCATGTTTTTTTTCTGAACTTTGAGGCATTTTTCAGCTCTTCACTGCAGACATAAGGGCTGAGAACTTGATGTTTTTTTGAAGAAAGACAGGTCATATAGGGCTGCTAGGGTCACTTCTATAAAGGGGCAGCTAGCATTACATTACCAATAAAAAGCCCACAACAATTTTGCTGTGTTTACAAATATGTGAATTTTATCCACTTTAAAGCTTGTAGATGCCATTTTAAAGTTATTAGCAAACCCTCCACTCCAGATTTTCAAAGGGTCACTCCTGAGCCTCTGCTTCTCCCTCTTCTCATCTCACCATCACTCTGCTACAAAAACATCCTGCACAGAGCTAAGCTTCAAGCACAAAATCAGTGCTTTGAATCCAAAGATTCTGCAGTAGAAACATTCTTGTTGCTGTATCTACAGACCTCTACCAAAGAGAAATGTTTTCCCTCTGGCCTTCTGGTGTTCAAAGGAAAGCATTCAAATAGAATCAAGTCCCCTGAGATCTTGAACACATGATAGGATGGACTTACTGTGACTGCTATGGAAAACACAAACAGTGAGATTAAATTCGTTTAGCCCAAGGCAAAGGAAAGAAGGTCATTCTAAAATTACCAGGGTGCAACAGTACAGATAAACAGATTCTATACAAGTTACTGAAATGTTCTGAAAAGGATTTGTTGGCATCAAGAAACCCCACCTGCACTTAGTGGAGAGGTAATGGATTTATCATATCTTTAGATCCATTCTGCACTACAAATCCTGCAGATGAGTTAGTCAAGACAAAAGTTAAGATGAAGACAGACGGGTAAAAGGTAAATATTCTGACTAGTTGTGTATAGAATTAACCTAACTGGATGATTTCATTTTTCTTACCATAAATTCTAGTACAGGTCACAGCTAATTCCAGGCAAACAGACTTTGTTTCAACCTGGTGCACTCTGAATTCTTAGAGCGGTAAAGCCACACCATTAAACACAACAGCCAGGTCTAACAACGATAGAAGACACTTTGTGGAAAGCTCTGTGCTGCTGCAGCCAATGGAGAGAAACAGAGATTTCTAGGTAGCACTTTGTATCTCAAGCTAGTAGAAATTTAAATGATAATTTGGAGGTGCCTACCTGGTTTCATCCTCACTTCAGACGGGCAAGGAAAACAGTTATAGCCTGATTTCTAAGTGCAATGAATGGGGTCCTAAGCTTTGCTCTCTCCCTGACTCATCCTGCGGGTAACTTCTCCTCACCGATTTCTGCCACTGAGGTGCCCGGTACCATAACAATGTTTCCTATAATAAATGAAAAATTATAAAGCAATATATTGTCTGACTCCAACAGTGTTTCCTTTCAGCACTTGATTTATTTTAAATGTTGTGTAGTACTAGGGATTATGACACTGGAATCCTTCCAGGTAATAAATTACAGATGTTTATTTGCTATGCATGTATGTAGGAAACACAACTTCATATTCTTGTTTTGAACCATGCAGTTAAATTTCCTTTTCTTAAGCAAATACTCTGATCCCAAAGTTACTTGCTTTCCAAGAGAGTTGGGGTTGTTCTGTCTGGAGGAGAGAGAGCCTGAGGAGAAATTAAAGGCCTTTTAGTATCTAAAGGGACAACATGAAATGAAGAGGGGCTTTTTACAAGGACATGGATTGTTAGGACAAGGGGCAAGGGCTTTAAAACTGAAAGAGAGTAGCTGTAGATTAGATATTAGGAAGAAATTACTCACTGTGATGGTAGTGAGGCACTGGCACAGGTTGCCCAGAGATGCTGTGAATGTCCCATCCCTGCAAGTGTTCAAGTACAAGTTGGATGGAGCTCTGAGCATCCTGGTCTTGTGGGAAGTGTCCCTGCCCATGGCAAGGGAGTTGGAACAAGATGATCTTTAAGGTTCCTCCTAATCCAAACCATTCTATGATTCTGTGATCTCTTGCGTTTGAGTGAGAAACTCCATCCAAGGTCAAGTTAGGAAAAAACCCAAAACCAACACAAACATTTTCTTACAAAACCCCCAGAAACATGAAGACATTCCAGATTTAATGGCATCTCTTGACCTTTTGTGTCAATTGACTGGCTCCATTGTGACTTTAGCTGTGTGAAAGGTCTTTAAGATTCAGCTAGGTCAACCAGCTCAGAATGCCCCACGTGGAGAGGAAACTTAGAATAGCACAGAGGCATTCCTGCAAAATTAACCATTGATCCTTTTGCACATATTCCCCACCAAAATCACTAGTTTTAATAGTGACTTTTGGTGGGAAAGATATTTGTCCTTTTATCTCCAGAGTTAACTCATTTCACAAATAGTAACAAATAATAGCAATTGATGCTCAACTCAGCACTAGAGCAAGGAATTGACTTTTTTTTTTTCCACAAAATAGACAGGAATTCACAACTAGTGTTAAACTTCTCATATAATACAAGTACAGATTTATGAATGATGACAGTTTGGATAAGCTGAATAATAACCTTTGCAGGATATAGCAGAATAAATTTACAACACTGCTGCCACTTGTACAGGTGAGCTGTCTCTTTATGATGGAGGATAGGATGCACTCAGAGTTCTGTAAGTCCACATGTCAATGCATCTTTTTTTATGGAATGTCCTAATTAAAAAAAAAAAAAAAAAAAAAAAAAAAAATTTTCCTGTAAAATTT
>VZTJ01003401.1:262313-298806 GCA_013397795.1 Orthonyx spaldingii | reverse complement strand
TGTTTTTTAGTGAATGTTCTAATAAAAAAAAAAAAAAAAAAAAAAAAGTAAATTTGCCTGTAAAGTTGTCAGTTGGAATGTAATTACTTTAGAAGGTGCAGTGAAGAGGGAAGAAAGCTCTTCTTTCAGAAATTCTGTGAAAATAATTATTGAGGTTCTTTTTATTTGCTACTGATTTGTCAGTGCTGCTAACCATTTCCCCTCTCCCAGCCTGCACTGTTCAACATGAAATCTTTCCCCAAAGGACCTGCAGAACCAACGTAGCTCTGCTGCTCTTATTTTGAGAAACAAAAAATACCATCTCACCCATCTCCAGTGCCCCAAATGCTTCATTACAGCCAGATGTATCTGCCAAAAGAACCTTTCAAACTACATACCTCTGAGGATGCAGGTGACTATTAAAAGTAATAAAGCGCTCAGTTTTATTCTCTAATGGATCTTATCTAAAAAATTACCTTCTAGTTCATACACTTACTGCTTTGAATTTTTTCTGTAGAAGTATCATACACAGATGTAAGGAAGAAAGGAATTTGGCCTCTATTTCAACTGAAGTTTCATTCCAAAGAGTGGTGTCAGAAGCTGAGGTTGAAGTCTAGAACCACTGTTATTCCTAAGCTTACCCATTTTTCATAAATGGTTTGAAATAAAATTATGTGGTTTTATTTCTGTATTAATTTAAAGGTTGATGTATCAAAATATTTGAGTTTCCTTTTTTATAGATACAGTAATAAAAACTGGTCTAAAAATAATATGTCTTACGAGATTTTTGTATTAAGCCATTTTTATATTTAAGATGTTCTGTTTCTTGCATTGCTAAAACGATAAGAAAATAATAATAAAAAAGCCCCAACAGCTTGCCAAGTTTTAATTACAAGATTATAGGCCTAGAATTCTTCATTTTATTTGCTACTAGATTTAGCAAGTAAGTGGCTATCTAAGCTTCCTTTCCCAAACTCTGTTCTGCTATGCAACATACTGTCCCATGATTCCTCCTTTCTGACTTTATGTCAACAGTCAGGAATGTATGGAAACCAAGAGCTATGGAAGGTTTTGTTCTGACTTCAGGAAGAAAGTATGTAAGTGGATAACTCTGGACACAAATCACCAAATTAAAGAATAGCAAGGCTTCCAAATCTAGGCTTTTTCTTAGAAAACACTGAAAGGAAGATTGTCTCCAAGACACTGATTTGGTTTCTTGCTTGCACTAAGCAGGATTCATTATCTATCACAGCCCTTGAACACATAGGTTTAACTTCAGGTAACCAGTCACAAGCCTGCTTAAAAGTACACTCTGCCTACAAAGATGTGCCCAGAGGCTTCTGTAGGTTGTAAATTGGTATTGTTGTACTTCAAAAGACACAGGATTAAACCTTTCCCAGAGCATCCAGTAAGCTACTGAAAGTCTTGAGAAAGAATTTCCATTAAACAGCTAATTCATAGTGCAGTATAGAACCTCTTCATAGCACTCATCTTTGCTTGCTGAAGCAGAGATGGCATATGCTCAGACTGCTGTACTGCAGGAAATTAATGGCCAAGTACTCTCCCCTGACCGCAACACCTAAATGCAATAGTTCAACCCCAATACAATTAAGGTTACTACAAGACTTTTATGCTGGTTCAATTCTGTGCAGCTGGTTGCAGGGATTAAATTCACCTGCAGGACTGGAGATGAAATTCACCTGCAGCAGAAAAACATTCTTTGTAAGATTTAATTCCTAAGCAGCATTTTGAGTGGGTCACAATGTTTTTTGGATGAAAAGAAAAAGAAAGATAAAATTGAAAGAAGACAAATAATTGATGCATACATAAGCCAGTTAAAAGTGAAAAATAAATGGTTAATACAGTCTGCTCAGCTAGGTTGTACAGTGATAGGAAAAATCTGCAGGAGGAGATAGAGATCTTACAGTAAAACATCTGGGACAAGCCCTTGTATTCATCTGTATAAAAGACCTACTATTCTGTAATGCTAAAAATGTAGAACAGGACCTTGTCATTCTCATTTAATCCCATATGGAATCAGATAACAAAAAAAGGTCTAAACAGTCTCAGTAGAGTGTTCTCTCCTACCATCAAAAGAAAATGCTGGTTTGGCTCTATTTTCCAAGCAGTTTGGCAATGTCTATTCATATTTCAAAACTGTTGGTGATCTCTGTTCCTGTAAGTCCAAGGTATCTGACTGGTCACAGTTGTATGCATTTTCCTGGAAATCATGGAAGACGACCATCAATTCAGGAATGTCTTGGGAAATGCACAATGTTCTGCAAACATTTGGTGGGTGAGTGGCAATATTGATGAGGCTATACTTGATTATTCAAACATTTTAACAGGAAACAGATTATCCAAATAGAAAGAAAGGCTGTTGAATAAGAAGGGAGATTGCAAAATATTGCCAGGCTGACCCTTTCACTGGATACCAGTTCAGTGCCCACAACTGACTGCAAAGAGAAACTGCTTCATCACAAAATGATATTGGGCTGTACCATGACCTCAGATCAATCTCTTTAATAGATTTAGCCATGTTTGCTGGAGCCTTCATAATATTCTAGGCACAAGTCAAAAGAAAGAGCTGACGCAGAAAGAGATGTGGGAAACAGCTCTGTTGTTACATTTTGTTGGCTCTGAAGCCATGGAAAGTTTCACAGCTATATCGAAAATCTTTGTCCATAGTGGGTTAGGTTGAGTCAAGTTTATCTCCTTATTACTGAAATTCAAGAAGTTAAAGAAAATATTGAATAAATAAGCATATGTTTTCAGTTATCCTCCTTCCTGAAAAGGAAGTTGGTCAGTTGACCAAATGAGGTGAAATAAATAGAAAGTACATTTTAAACATACAGCTTTTCCTGTGAATCCTTTATGGGAAATGGATTTTTTTTTCCATACAGAAGTTGCTTACAAAGTAAAGGTCTTGTTTATAGATTGTAAAAGATTCATGCAAACATAATAACTTCAGTTACATTTTCAGACTTTTGATCCATTTACAACATGGGAAAAAAGAGTGTGTGAAAGGTTTTGATTAGTCTTAGAAACCTCTTAATTCTTGGAGCACAGAAAAACCTTAGCGCTGGAATTTTTTTGTATTAACTGTACATTAAATCCCAGGAGGAGCTATTTCTATGACTTTTGCGTAAGACAAATGCCAATATTGATTTCTAACCACAATTCTACTATTATGCATATATTACACATTAACATTTCCGTAATTCTAATTCAGTACACTGCAACCTGTAAATGTCCTCTGAACCTGCATAAATCCCATTGAAGACAGTGAAAAAAAAAAAAAAAGAGTCTATTTATTTCACTGGGCTTTAGTACAGCACTCCCTAAAGAAATTCAGGTTTACATGCCACCCTGTGTTAGACCTGCTCTTTTCCTGCATCTTCTCAAATGCAGCAATTGAGCCTGAAAGATTCTATAAATCATGTAATTGAGAAGCCAATGCACATAAACAGAATTATAGCAAAGTCATTTTTATTTTGTAATATCCTGGGCCAATGCCCAGGATGGACTGCACACAGAACTCCCAAGGTGATCATTATGGTTCAAAAAGGTTTGGGAAAAATCATACTACAGACAGTAAGCAAGTATTGAGTAGAGCCATTGAAGTTATGTTTCAACCACAATAGAATGTCACTAAGGAGACAGAAATTGCCATCTAAACTCATGACCAGAATTCAGAATTACTGATGGTTTCTCTTTAATACAACACATATGTGCCTGAAGACAATCCACTGACTTCCAGAGAGTCGCCCAAAATGACAGTTGCTTCTTGAAGGACTGTTGTTAAATGCTATTTAGCTATTCACCTTTTGGATCAGCTTTTCATTTCTGTGGAATTGCTATGCATTCACCCTGGTCAATCTAACCTTTCAGTTGAAGCTACACACTTTTTGATGACTGCTTTTCACATTATTACTATGAGTCAAGCCTTTCCTTAGTGGGTAATCTAGAATTTTTCTTTTGACTTGAACCCTGGTGTTTCATTTCACTGCTTATTGACAAGTTTAAGATAAAAAGAATACAGGTTTCTGTATGTCTGCTTTGTTAGGGATGTGTATCTCCCAGTGAATAGATTACAAATTAATAAAAACCAGATTTTCTACATTCTCCTTATGTAATCATAAAGTTCTCCTCTGCTGTTTTTCTGGGTTTTTCCTTATAGCAGAAAAAATGCTGCTGATTAAATTTGTGTTGCTGTTTTTGATTGAACTTGCAAATTGTATGGGAACTAAGTTATTTTGGCAACACATCTCCTCTGCTACACTGGGGACACACAGGATAAAAAGGTTCAAAAGTAATTCAGTGACACACAGAGTAATGTGTGAGCCTTGCTTTCCTAAGGAGACAGGCTAAAAACAAACTTGAACTGGAACTTTTCTCTGTGATCACCAAAATGGGAACTGGCTGTATCCATTATTTGGTAAAGTGATATGAAGAAGATTGCAGAATTCATAGTTTCTGTACCACAGTGGTCTCCCAATGACTTGTTCCACTTTGGAACCACCCCTACAGCTTAATACCCTAAAAAGAGGAACCTGTGGATGAACTCTGTGTGTGCCTTTCTGGAGTTCTGGGTAATACCGACTTGGTTTACTACTAATTGCCACCTCAGTGAAGCCTGACACAGCAGCGGTACTGTTCTCTGCACTGGCAGTGAAATATTGTGAGATTTCTGAAAGCCTGACAAAAGAAATGGAGTTCCCTGTCTCCAGGGGAACCTGCAGTGATGGGAGGCATTGTGTAAAACAGTGCTGAGTTGAGCCAGGGCACTGTTCAACTTCTGTTCACCATTTCTGTTGGCCATGACTGAAAGTTTTCCTTCTAGTAATATGCTGGTAGGAATTAAGAGATCCAGTTTTCTATAAAAAAGGGAAGAGGAAAGAAAACCCTACAATAACTAAAAACCCCTTTAAACTGCCTCCATGATGCTGGCATGCACTGCCTTTACACTTCATTGGAGATGCTGATATTTCATCAATGAGAAACCAGATGCAACAGCAGAGCCCACTATACAAAAAAAATCTGTGTCTAAATAAATAATGGAAGCAATACTGTACACAGGGACCAATCTGGACTAAGTGCTTCCCAAAATATGGGATCATTCAGACCTCTCTCAGACATTGCCTGTGACAGTCACAAAGCTCAGATCCAGAACTCCAGAACTCCCAGCAATAAAGTGTTCAGACTCCAGATTTTGCCTTGTCACTATTGTAGAAGTGTATTTTGCTGCACTGGTTTCCTTCATGCTTTCTTATTTTTTTTATTGGTGCTTATGAAATGACTCCTGCTCATAGGAAAAGCGTGACTGGTTTTGTTTATCCTACTTGTTACAAGAGAACAATTTGCAGGCTGTCATTTCATTATTAAATTTGAGAACAAAGCAAACACCAGATCACTACAAGACTGGATTACATGAAAATAAGCCCATTTCAGCCTTACCTGTTTTAGCAAAACTTAATATGAGTGATGGTAGGTAAAGCTTCTATCATCAAATACCAAAATCACTACGTGACTAATCCTCATTGCCAACAAGATCTGCTTTCAAAGTTAAGTCTACCTTGTATACCTTCCAAAAATTACTAGGAAATTTAAGATTCAAGAATGAACTCTTAATTGCTTCCTCTTTGTGTTGATCTGTTTTCCTGGAAATACAATTAATTCTCTATGCTTAGCCTTTAAGAATGAAACAAATTGTAGCCCTTGCTCACTTTGGCAATGCAATCACTTTTAATCAGTGCATAATTAGGATTTAAACAGTATCAACCTGTCCCTGTTGCAAGAAGGTAACTGCACTTAAATTTCAATTACTCCTAAATTTAAAAATCAATTGCAAATAAAATGTCCTGCTGCTGATGCTAAAGAGATTAGAAAGACCAGAATACATTCACACAAGAAGCCAGTCATGTCAACACAATTGCAGCAAGCAGCTGCCGTAATGTAGGTAATTCTGCTGTAATGCAATATTAAGGCCTTTATCTAATCAAGGCTGTGGGCTAAGGCTGTCAAAAAATACAAGATGCCTCAAAAAGAATGCTATTGTTTTATGTATGACTTTATCTTGTGCCAGATAAATGAGCTATTTTGCTGTAAAAATGGGATTTGGTTTTGGGTTCATGGTGGGAGTTTAAGGGATTTGTAATCGTTATAGTGGTTTTTTTCCTCTATAGGAAAAAGGCTTTTTCCTCACAATATCTCTACACCAAGATGACAGAAAGGTTGAAAACCAGACATCATTTGTGATTACTCTAAAGGTGTCCTTTTTGCATATGTTTATCATTATGTTTTCTGGAGATATCTGCAAACAGAGTGAGGCAGTGGTCCTGCAAAGAGGCCTTTGGAGAGACCTGGGACTGGACTCAAACTTCTGCACCTCGGTTTTCTATGCTGACCCCTGCTAAGTGTGAAAGGGAAAGGGCTCCCAGTGTGTGGCTGAAGAAGTAAAGCTCTCAGTAGGCAGTGGAGAGGAGTGTGCTCCTTCTGGGACCTTCTCCAAATGGGAGTGTAGGTGCACAGAAACACCCTCCACTAGGTCTGGGCTGAAAGCCAGTTGCTGTCATGTCTAAGCATGGAAGGGCCATGAGGTCTTCCTGCTTTAGGCACTGTAATACCTGAGGAAAAAATTAACAAATTTATTCATATTCTTGGGTGGGAGCTGCCAGAAAAAAAAAAAAATTAAATTTCATCACGACTACTTGGAGACAGTCTCCTTTTAAAGAATTCTTCCAAACCATCTCTCTGGGTATATGACTCTCATGTCACCATGGTAGGGAACAGCGAAGAATTATTGGCTGGAAAACAAAGCTAAACTGAAATGTGCTGAAAGGAGTATACAGGCTCTATGCTCTGTGAGCAGATACTGTTCTGCAATCCTGGCTGTCATGCCGCTGCCTGCTCAACTACATTAATACCTGTACAATCTGGTTCCTAGCAAAATGGTTGTGGGGAAAATCCCAAAAGCATTGAGATCGCTGGTAAGAAAGCAGTCAGGTCTGTTGTTCTGATCATTCTTCCATGTTTAGTATTTTGTAAACTTGACAAACTATGCACTTGTGATGGCAGATATTTTATAAAAAGCCTAGGAAACCCCACGTGGAAATTATCTGCCTTCTTCCCTTTTTGGGGTGGAGACGAAAATTTATTTTCCATCCAAGGCATGCCTTTGGCCTGATTTCATATAAATCTCTCTATTTTTTTCAGATGATGAAGGGACAGGCACACGGCAGCTGCATCAATACAAGCAATGCTAATGGGCACCTCTGGTGACAAGCGAAGAAATCTTTTTATTTGGTATATATTATGTATTTTCTTCTTCGACTTCTCCATTTTTTTTAAAAACAAATCACCATGCAATTGTTATAGAGCTGCTAAAAGTTGTGGTTGAAGGAAGCAAGCTGGGGAAAGTACTCAGAATACCTCTAATGGTCCAAGGTACAGGGGGAAGTAAGATCACTGTTAGAAAAGATTTTAAGGCTTTGACACTTCTGAAGGTGGAGGCACTGCATTGTTTCCCTTCTGGGTATTCCCTCCTTTCTTGTTTCTCCTGCAGGTGGGATTTTGTTGACAACAGCTGGGCCTGAATCCTTGGACAAGCTGCACAAAATTCCTCTGGGAAGAGAGAAAACCTCATTCCTCTTCCTCATTTTTGCACATCCACACCTACAGTTTGGGCTCTCTCTCACACACACCTTGGTGTCTGCAGTCAGTTTTTATTCCTCCTTCACTGAGGCACATCTGCCACTGAGGTATCATTACCTCTGCACTCAATTCTCGCACTGAATATCCTAAAAAGAAGCACAGCCTGACATCCTACAGTGTGTGAAAGTGAAATAAAAATGTTGTTTCTTTTTCCCCTATGTGATACAAAGTTAGAAATCCTTATCTGTCTCTGTGGCTTGGTTATTCTAACCTGATCAAGTGCCACTCAGTACTTCTGCATCTTAGACTGTGTTAGAAGCTGCAGCTCATGTGGGACAAAAAAAATTTGTAGAGCAGAAATGATAAACAGCCTCAAAATAATTAAGGCCAGGTTCTCCATTTTTCCTTCTCCAGCCTTGGTGCAATTTCCTACCTCTTAAACCTACCAAGGACACAGGATATAAATTTTCCTCTGGACCTAGGTGGTTAAGTCCACACCTATACAACACAGCTTCTGGTCTCTGTAAAGATGCATTAATTGCATCCTGGTCCTGTAGAGAAGAGGAATCTTTGTATGTCTGCAAGGGCCCTGGTGTTAAACCTAAGGGTTTGCAGGATGTGATCACTGACACAGCAAGAACAGAATGACCTGACATTTTTTCCACTGAAGTCAGTGGGACTGAGCATGAAAACAACCAGCAAAACAACATCTCAAAGCTGGGGTTGCTGGAAGCCAACCTGGCCCAATGCCTGTGGTTATAGGGTCATAAGATTAGGGCACAACAGGAAAAAGGCAATGTTTTGTATTAGCTGAGATGAAGGTGCATGTAGGGGAGGAGCAGGAGAGGTATCTGAGCATCCACCAGGATTGTAACTGCAGAGAATAATAACTTATATTAGACACCTGATCATAATAATGGTTACCACTCAGCTTGCTCTGCCTGGAAGCAATTCTAGGATGACTGTTGTTTTCATGAGGATTCCCATGCTCAGACAAACTCCTGTCTCTCTTCAGCTGAGCAAGCATCCTTACTCTTTTTGTTGTAAAACACTTTTGCTGGCAAATACAGTCAAATTACTTATTATATTTAAGTGCTATTTGCTCATTAAAAATAATAATGTCATCACTGAACTTCAACATGCTGTCTAGTCAGACAGCTCTTACTGCTAATGTTCTCCTGCAGGACTGAAAGTCATTCTTTGAGTTTTCACATTATTCAACATGATGGCCTTTGATCAAGCTCAATGTTAGCGCTGCTGACATGGGGAAAATGGCACCGATAGGAAATGGGAAATCCTTTCTCCCAGAACCTCTGAAATCAGCTCTGCTGCAATAGCTGTCTTGGCCTCTCACGCTGCCCTCAGCCTCTCCAGTGTGTGAGTGCCACCCACGCTAAACCTATACTCACCTCTACCAGCAGGAATAGAACAGATTTCAATTGGAAGGGACACACAAACATAATTTGGACTAACTGAAACTAAGTGCTGAAACATGTCATAACCTTGAACAGAGTCAAAAGTACAGAATATCCTAATTTTTTTTTTCTACACTTCCCCAATTTGAATCAGAAAGCATTTTTTTAGTGTTGGCAATATTCAGAGAGCTCTGTTATGATCCAGTTTTTTGGCATATATGGAGAACTGTTAGAGAGCTCCTACTGATGTATTTGTAGAAAGCATGGGGCATTGCTTTTTTAGAATAAAACCTCCTGAGGAATCCTAGAGTGCCTGAAGTACCAAGAATAATTTGTCATAAAGACATGACAATTTATCCCTAATTTTCTGCAACAGTAGGAAAATGGCTTTACCATAAGAACACAGTCATTTTTTTTACCTTGTTGTATTCTATGCTTCACCAAAAGAAGCTGAGTTCTAATCAACAATGGTTAAAGTTTTTACCAAAGTTCAACTACTCTACAAAATCTATCGGTAAAGTAAACATTATCCAATTGTTTTGATTATTATAAATTAATTTTATGATTATAAAATAATTTTGTAACCAGCTCTTCCCACAATGGTTTCTTCTGATTTTGCAGACAAAAGAAATAACTACGAAAAGGGAATAGGCATCCACTGAGTCATGAGAACTGCTGACTCATTCTCTTGCCTCAACCAAAGCTTGCCATTGTCTCAACGTCCATCTTCCAACATAAACATGATGTTTAATACCACATATTCTTCCCAAAATGATCATCCGTAGCACTTTTAATCTCTGGGATATCAATTCTGCTGCACATTTAGGAGTTAGCAAAAAACCTTGAGGGTGTACTTTATTTGGGCATTCTGAGAGAACTTTCCTCGCAAGGGAAGGAGTGAACAAAACTGGTACAATGGAATCTCTGTTGAAGCCATTAGATAAACTTTACTTCCCCAGGTTTTGGGTAAGTTTTTGCCCAATTCCCTTTTTATTCTTCCTGTGGCTCTGACATGTACAATCTGAGTCCATCACACTGAGAATGAGATGATTATTTCTTTACAATGATATTTCTTGATATTTCAGCTGTTCTTTCTGTCTCTCATGTTCAGAACAGTCTGAATTTCTTGGTACCTCTGGAAAAGTGATATTTCTCCTCTCAGCTTTTCATGGTAGCTCTGGCTGTTTTCTCATTAGGCTCACAGCAAGAAATAAATGAAGCAGGTGACTGGCACTGAGATTTCAATTCTGATGGGATCCCTGCTACATAGTGAGCTATAGCTCTAGCATTAAGTATGTGTTTTTAGGTGAGAAATAAAGATATAAAATAAGCGGAGTATCAAAACTCAAGTAATACAGTTATGGTTCTATATAAAACAAGACTGTACATGTTTTAGTGGATTCCTCTTTTGTTCATAACATCTTTTAACAGGTTTGACTCATATGGTGGAACGATGTCCTCTCCGCAGTCCTTTCCCCAGCAGTCCTTTCCCCAGTGCACACCAGCATAATTTATAATAGCAAGAGCCTAAAAACTGAAAAAGCCAAACCCGATTCTGCTGTAGTCTGTATACACTCCGATGTTATCTCCAGGGAAAGTAGATTGATAAGTCAATTTAATAGATGTCATGTTCATGCAGAGATAAGAAACTTCCTTACCACCAAATTTTATCATCAGATTTGGAGCAGCTTTTTTTTGTGCACCGTGGAGAGCTGCCTATGTTGCTAGTATTGCCAGCTAAGTGTAAATAGGTTATTTAACAAAGATTACACTTATGATTGCATTGCAGTTGTTGACAGTGTTTTTGGAGACCATTCTGGTTCTGATTCTACTTTGAGAAGATTATAAGGAAAAAAAAGCCTCAAATAATGTGAGAACAAGAATATTGAAAACCCTGATGAAGCTCTCAAGATTTGAGGTCTTTGTTTTAATCTACAGGGAGAACTATGATATTGGAGATTATTATTATGTGCCATAAAAAATTGAAAAATTCTTCTTATGTATATTAAGGATAAAATCTTTCTAATATACCATAAGAAAGTAAATTGAGCATATCTAATAAGAGCATTAGAGAGATGGAAATGCCTAAAAGAATCTTATCAAAGTTCAGTAAGGTAGCTGTCCTTAAATACTCAGAGACATCTTCATATTGTTGAAAATGAATACAATTAAAGTGTCACTTGGGCTATCTGAATCTGAGCTGTCATAGCACATACAGTTTGAGGTACCTTCTTTTCCACATTATTTATATTTGTATGCATGTTTAAATATTTTCTTTTTCATCTTAGTTCAAAAGATATAACTTGTGTTGACTTTATTATTTATTATTTATAACCTTGATACATATTCATTTTATACTCTGTTCTGCTGAGGCACATTATTCATTAATATAGTCAATTTCTTCATTGTGAGACCTTCTGGATTTTGGAGGTGGTTTATGATTTGTATGAGTTGCCTAAATTTATTGGTCTTTGCATTTGAAAATAAGGAGTTCCACACCTTATTTTAATTTCATGTTTCAGTCCTGCCAGAAGTGCTTCTGAATCCACTGAAGTGGAATACCAGGAGACAGCAAGATCTGATTCCTTCTGGGTTTAGTATTTTTATGTCTATGAAATTTCTTTCTCTTGAAAAGAGCTGCTCTTTCTTTACTCTAGCTTCAATTAGAATAGAATCTATTTAGGGTTAAGAATGTCCATGCCTGATGCATTGAGTACTTGTAAATAGGCAATTCATGTTCCCAGTGAAGGCCTGCAAGTTATATACCTTTAGTATATAGCCTAACCCTATAGTCTGCAGCTGTACCTTTTATTACATTGATTGAATGCAATCAGGCTGCTACAGTTACTGGAGAAAGAAAAATCTATCTGGCTTGTTGAAATAAGATCTTTGCATGGCATAATAAACATTAATTACACTGCATTCATTAAATTAGTCACTTCTAATTAAACTGACATACAAGGAGTGATTTTTATGTTCAGCTATTGTTAGGAAGTATAATAAGTCAACTGAAGCAATCAGTTCCTTAACCAGCACAAACTGATGCAGCCTTACTAAAATTCAGTGTGACTTCACAAATTTACCACAGGGGAGACACTTGCCATTCAAATTCAGATTTCCTGACTTGCAATCTCCTGCACAGTGACTCTTTCATGAAGATGCCTACAAGAGTGGAATTTGCATAAAGTTTTCCTGCTGCTAACGCAGGAATCCTAGGTGCTGGAATGACACAGGTTGTTCGTACGGGGAGCGCCGGCTGCGCTGCACGGAGACAGGCGGTGCTTGGAAATATGATGGGTTCTTCCCAAGGGGTCTGGCTGTCAGCTGCTTTTCTCCTTGATTTCTGTCAGAGCAAGTCAACTTTTGCCGCCTGCTCTTCAGAACCGAAGGATAAGAAGGAGGCTCCATAAATCTATTACTGTCTCAGGGAAGTGTCTCAAGAGCTGTGCAGTTTTGGTCCCCCATGGGTCGTATGACAGCACTGTGAAAAGCCAACAGGACAAATCGTTAACAGCCTCCTGAGTATCTGTTAGCACTACGTTAACTGGGTTGGTGGGTGCAAGACCCATAGCACCTGTCCAGATCAGGAACTGGGTTCCCTGCATGGACAGAGAGGCAATGAGGTCTGTGCGGGGTACCCGCAAAGAGCACGTGCACGGAAATAAGGAGTTCCCCAAGCTGCAAGAAACCATTTTCTTTGTTCAGGCAATTCTGATTTCCTCTAAGTAATATTCTCCTTCAATGGACACCAGCAACACCCCTATATTTAGACCTTGCAACACTTAGGATAAATAAAAACCAGAAAATCAAGATTTTGTCCTCATGCTTGCTATGACCTTGCTGAGCAGAACATATTTTCTGTGTTTTTCCAGTTGTCTTTATCCCTTGCCCCATTTATGCCTGATTATGTAGACTGAAAGGTTTTCTGGTTTTTCTACACTATTATCATCTCTCTCTGTCCTGACAGTGCTTGGGGTGTAAACATCGGTGTCAGACCCTATACACTTTTGGGATGAATTGTAGGTTCCTGAACATACTCCTGCACAGTGTGAAATAATATAAAAAGAGTTGCTGTAATAATAAAAAAAATTTGATAGACATTTTACTTAACTGAACATGTCAATGTTTTTCAGTTCCTCCATTTCCAGTGAATCAGCTAATCCCTCCTGGTAAAAAAAAATCATCAGCTAGTAGCTGGTCTAATGTAATTTAGGCATCTTCAAAGAGATGAACAGTGCATACTACTGGAAAGGATCTAATATGTTAAAACCCTACCTGTTATGTGATAGGATGGCTGCTGAAATAGTGAGTGTTACCCTGGGTGAAGGAACATTTACCTGCACAGGCATCATTATGAAGAATCCAGCACATGCCCTGCCTAAACTGATAGATCCTTCAAGCAGCTTACAGTCTCTGTGCCTTGCTTCATGTTTTAAGACAGTGCCTGTCAAGTACAAAAGCAAAACTTACTGATTCATACTACATGTGATGGCAATCAATTTTTGTCTTAGCACATTTTTTGTCCTATTTTTCCCTTACTAATGAACTTGACAAACACCTTTATTTTTTCTTTTCAGAAATGACATGCAAGAACTTTTTTTCACAGCTGTTCATCTGTCTGAGCATCCTTGTCTTGGGTTTGCTCAGGAACGGTCAGTTTTGAAAGTGACTTATGCTGCAAGAAGTAGTACACTTTGTTTCTTGAGAGACAGAACTAGTGACCAGTTAGTTTTGAGTATTGATAGGTATACAATCTAATTAAAAGTTGTTCTGCTTCTAGAAAAAAACCTATATTTGAAAGAGACACTTGAGGAAAAACCTTTTTTTTTTGTTTTGTTGCTGCCAGAGAAGCAGGTCCTCTGCTTCTCTTTCTGATAAGACCGGGCCCTTGGCCTCCCCCAGCCCCCTCAGAGGGAGGGGGTTGGGGAAGGGGGGTTTGGAGCGTCAGTGCAGCTGAGTGTAGGGGAGGACCCGGCCTGAGCTGTCTGTCTCAGATGCAGTTTGGCAAACATTCTAATTACAGTGGGCAGGGCCAGGCCCCTGCTCTGGGCCAGGCAGGGGCCGGGCTGGCTCCATCTGATTCAGGCCGGGCTCTGCTCTATTACTCTGGGCCAGGCCGGCCCCGTCGGGCTGGGCGAGTTTCGCAGAGCTAGGCTACTGAGATTCTGAAGGAAGAGCATGAGGAGTGCTTCAATGTAAAAACTGAAAATTCTTCTGTGAAGCCATAATTGAAGCTAAACTAAAAATTCCCCGTAATATATGAAGAAATGGTTTAAAGAGGGGATGTGATGTTTTAACTGCAATGCAGCCAGTGAACTAAGGTACTTGTGTAAAAATAAGTAAATACTAAAGTAATTGCGGCTTAATGAAAAGTTTGAGCAGAGACAAAGAAGAAACTGTAATCCAGATCCTTTGTCCCGGGAAATGGTCAAAGAAGACTTATATTACCAGTCATGGAAGAAGGGGATTTCTTTACTGCTGTAGTAGAACCACTCATCCTTAAAAGAATAGCCCATAAACCATCATAACCCACCGTAGTAGCTGTGGGGAGGCTACTAGTGTGGGAGGGATTTTCCACAACAAGTAGATCTTTTTCTCCTCGGCAGCTGCTAGTTGTGAGGCTGAAAACCATAAGAACTGTGTTTCTTGTGAAAAAATCAACATAGTAAAGCAAAAAAAAAAAACTTCTCTCCCTAAATGAACTGAAGAAAGACTAATTTAGAAATAGCAAACTGACTAAAAGTCGAAGTGTTGTTTTTTGTATTGTCATTAAAAAAAATAGAGAGCTGGGAGGAGCAGAAGTGTTCTGAAAGTTTTGTTCTAGTTCCTAATTGTTTTCCCTTTCTTTTAAGTCTGTTAATAAACTTTCTTTATATTCTTTAAAGTTTAAACCTGCTTCACCTACTCCTAATTCTTATCTCACAGCAAAATTAAATAAAATCTAGTAAGTGTGCTGACGTTTAACCAGAAACTTAAGTGAAAGAACTCAAACCACTACAATCTTGCTAGTGATAAAAGGTTCAACTGTTAGGGAGAGACAATCTGAATCTCTAGTATTAATGTATTAAATCTTACATTTTAAATAATGTTTTTTCACTTTGGAAAACTTCAAGAAAGGAACTCCTGCAGTTTTTGATTTCATTCAGCTGGGAATGATAAGAGGCAGTGTCTATTTCCACATAATTTGAGAAAAATGAATCTCATTAGTTTTGATGATGTAGCAAAGAAGTAATGGCCCTGTAGGATCTTATTACGTGGCTGAAAAGTGAATTAACTTTGGCATAACCATATCGAGTGAATTACTCTAATGATCTGTTTCCTAACTCTTATGGGTGATCTCATAACAATGCTCTCATAATCTGGGAGTATGCATGAGAGAATAAATTGATTTTGCTTTTCAAAATCCAAACTTCATTCCCAAAGGAAATCACTGAGACACTTTGTCATCATGCTGCTGAGGGAAGCAGTTATTGCTGTAGGTGATGATGACACCTTCTGCGACCGTGATAAAACTGGTCCAAAGCACAGGAATTCATATATCCCTATACAGATGTAAAATTGAAGGTGGCATTCATGTGAAAGAGGAGGAGGAGTTACTGTCTTCCTCTGACCGGTCACCTTATTCACAGGACAGGCCGAGGGAACTGCAAAATCACTCTGCCTGGAAACCTGTCGTAAACATGAAAGGAAAATGAGCTGGAAGTTAAAAGTTTTACTTTTATAGGAAAGGCTGGATTTTTCAGCAGAGATCCTTAGGACTTTCTGTTAATCACATCTTCTGAGAGACTTGAAATTGTGAAAACTCAAATTCATTAGTCATTTACGAGTTAGAAGATTAAGGTCCATGTGTGGTAGTGTGCCGGCCACCAGGGACATCCTGGCCTGGCCTGGCCACACACCGCTCTGCATTCCACTTATCCCTCCCCTGGTCACCCAGGACTGGCCACATGTCACGGGCTCGTCATTTGTCTATTAGCTGGCCTCTCGCCCTGCCCACCAGGGGGAGAGGGAATAAAAGAGAGAGGCAAGAAGGTGGCAGGGGAGTCTGGCCACGTTTCCACTACACATCTTGTTTTCCGCCTCTCGCTCAACGAGGGAAGAATAAAGGACTCTGATAAACGCAACTTGTACGTCTGTCTTTGCCTGCCCGGAGCAGCCACCGCCGGCCTGGGATCTGAGCTACCGAGGAAGGGGCTGCAGGGGCTGGACTCGGTGGCCTGGAGGGGCCCGTAGAGGAAATAGGAAAGCTACATCCATGTGTCTCATTTTTGTTGTCTGACACATAAATATTTATTAGAGTTTGAAATAAAAATATCTAGGATTTCTCATTCATCAGAGTAGGATGTAACATGGAATTAACTTCTTGTTGCTCAGTAAATAAGATAAAGTAAGTAAATAAGTAAATAAATAAAGTAAATAAACATTGTATTTAAGCATGTCTTCAGTGTGGCTGACTTGCCTGGGATCAATGAATTTCTGCACAGAGCTAGAGCTCCTTGGAGACTGGCCCTGTGCTTCATTCTGTTTGTTGCTTCCTTGTCCTGGAGTCTCAACATTACTCACTAAATCTGCGTAACACTAATTACAGATGTGATCAGACAAAGTAATCAACAGTAGTTCTGTCGTACACTGTGGTTATTTCAAGTTGAGATGTGAGTAAATATGCAATTTCAACACAGGGATTTTAATTTTCTAGCAGCAGGATTAATGACTTTGCTTTGCATTGGTCACCACTGACGTGTGAAGTGATGGAAAGCAGAGGTGCCTGAGGAGCATAAACAGCACAGAACAATTGTCCATGGCCACTCTCACCCTGCTGCTGAGGCCTCTTCCCTTTCAGATCTTGTTGCTTTAAACAGTAATTACAAAATCCTTTATGGAAGCAAGTATCCTTTTGGAGATTAATTTTCTGGCACCTATAAGAAGACCAGCTGTTGGGTGACAGCCTGTCATATTTTTTTAAACAATCCAACATTAAAGGGCAAAAATACTATGTCTGACAGGAGCAGCAGCAGTGGATGTGCCAGGGAGCCAGTATAGCAGGTGGGTTCTGAGGTACTGCAGCACCATATGCTGTCTGTCACAAAAACTCTGCAGCAGGAGAGGAAACTTAAAACTAAACATAATAGAAATGTAGATGAAGTAGTGCCACTGCAAGTCCTTAGATGCTGAAAGAGCAAAAAAGGTGTCATTCAGCTGTAGTCAATACATGTTTCACTTGTTAAGGAATGAAGTAATTTTTGTCCTTCTTTCACCAAGAAGAACTTGAGCAGAGAAAAAGAAAATGGCAAAGCCAGGAGGAGCTGGTGGTGGAGCTGGGTACCAGTCATTCTTCTACACTCCTGAGAGTCCCTCAGCCTCACACTCACCAAGATGATATTATTCACCAAGTGGTGTTGCCAGCTGTTTGCAAAGACAGACAATAAGAGGACTCTGAGGCAGTAATGTGCATTATCTGAACAGTCCAAGTTTGAAATACTGGTATTTTTCACAGCACTTTGCTTACCTGCCTGGGAACAATAAAACTGGTAGCAGTCATTTGAAATAGCAAGGAGCAGCTGTTTGCACTGTTGGCCAGCATAAATCTCAAACCACTTATAATAGCAGCACACTCAACCTGAGCTACAGCTGATCTCTAGCATTAAATTCGATTTCCTTTTTTATCAGTTTCCCCGTGCCTGCAGTATTTCCAAAACGGTGTCCTTCTTGAGAAAAGGAGTGACACACACTGATGCAAATCTGCTGAAACATCATTTGGCACTTCAAGCCCCACAAAGAATGGAAAAACATTTGGCAGAGACTTTTGCCTGTATTATGTGTTGGTATTCCATAATAATGATACTTGGTAAGTGTCATGAACTACAGTAGTATGTTCATGGCTGTCACATTCCCCCACCAGAGAGGGCATCTGAATTTCCTTCAGAGAAATTAATCAAGACTGATGTTTCAGAAGTCATCCACTCCAGTCTCATTAAGTTGACTCAGATTATGAGTGGATGATTCATCTTATTCTTTTCTTATCATCTACCACCAAAAAGCTCTATCACTTTAATCCCTTCCTGAAGGCTCCCTTTAGTCTTTTTGACTTGATCTGATTATTTTCCTCCTTCTTTTCTACCTTTGTCCATTCTTCTCTGTCATGCAGATGTTGCTTTCTTTTGTCTCTCCAACTGATGTTGTAGAATAGAAGAGCACTGGAACAGAGACATTGCTGTCTCCCTTCCTGGTGTTTAAAACTGAGCAAGTCCACCACAAACTTAGTGTGCTACCACATTATAAATTATAAAAGTGAAACCACTACTTGACATCCAAGAAACACAGGTTAAACTTCTGAGAGAGGGGCATGTTTTTTAAGGACGGAGGGACATGTCTGGTTTTGTTTGACCTCCTCTCAATACAGGTTGTAGAATATCATGTAATCAACTCCACATTCAGTCCAACGTTGTGCTGGAGAACCAGGATACTTCCTTTAGAAATTTAACCAGGTATCAAGATTACCTCTGGGGAAGAAACTACCCCAAATCTATGTGAGGTTGCATTTTTCAGCAGTCATGAATATACAGCTACATCTTCAGATGCCAGTGATTAAACATACTGCCCTGTGTGCAGCCTCCTTGTTTTCTCCTTAATGCCTCTGCCATACCAGGATTTGAATGGGGAGGGGAAATATTAATTAACATATGTCCATGTCTAATTCCTTGAGTGAGAAATGAGCATGATCCAAAGGCATAGGGAGAGAGTATTACTGTGTTGGCCTAGCATTTGGGAACTTCTCAGGTTTTTATAGCCTCAATTTCAAAGTATATCTGTGCATTACATACAAATGGGTTAGATGACTGCAAAAAGAATCACTATTTTAAGAGAGAAATGCAAACATTTTTGACATTTAAACATTATCCTCTAAAGGTTCATAACCCCTCTATTAGACAGAAGTGAATACTAATGAGAACTTACACATTAGAAGTCTTCTGGGATAAAGAGAGGAGGGAACATATTTCTATTATTTCACATTATTTGTAATAAATTAATTCATTACTATGCTTCAATGACTGATTAATTCCTCACAGTGTTAGTCTGGACATTCTTTTTTATTCTGGTTTTTTTTTTTGCTGCTGGTGCTGCCCAAGTGACCACTGATTAATGCAACAGAATATTCAGCATTGCAACTGAAAAAATACTAGAGATTATGTACCTTCTGCCTTCTCAAAAGCCAGCTGCTGTCCAGCTCAATTTATCTCCTTCCTCTCCTCACTCCCTCTTCACCCACAGGTTTGTCTGACATGTTTTCACTTCAGTATATGTTTTCTCCTGCTCCAAGGATAATGTGTCCTCCTCCTAAGCAAGCCTGGTGAAATAGCAAAATGGGTGGAAAGCTTGACTCACATATAAAGTGAACATCTACATTACCAGTGTGCATTACAAATGACAGAAATCCACACTGACAATGAAGAGCCTAAAATACTCCCTATCCCAACCTTGTGCATGTGGCTTGTGTGGCTGTAGCCACAGCAGGCTGACATGGGCATACTCAGGATGTGAGATCCTCTGAGATCTCAGAGGCTGACCTTTGATTATGTCAAGTTTCTTTGTAAAAGTAAGTGAGTTTAGTTGAGCTTGATTTTGGTGATGACCGTGCCAGACTGTGAGCAGGGCCAAGCTTTTTGTCCTTTTTTCACCTTTGTGTAGCTAGGATATGACTTCTAGCAATGTTCCTCTTCTGTGTAGCACGCTATATATCAGGGTAGTGATCTCAGCTGATAACCTTGCTGTCCCTGTAACACAGAAAACAAAATTATATCAACAGAGGGAACATTAAAGAAAGAAGCAGAAAGGTTAAAAAATATAGCAGTGTTCACTCAACAGATCCAGCTCATGTAGAACTATGAAACAGAACATGTATTTCTACTCCTTTTAACAGCTTAGGTATGGCTGTAGAAATATCATGTAAATGGTCTCAAAAAATGAAAATGATGAACAAGTTTGTTCCACGTCATATATCAAGTTATTGTTAAGCACTAACAATGCAGTCCCTTCTCTCGTTTACTGC
The DNA here is from genome assembly GCA_013397795.1 of Orthonyx spaldingii. NCBI lineage: Eukaryota > Metazoa > Chordata > Aves > Passeriformes > Orthonychidae > Orthonyx > Orthonyx spaldingii. Next base: position 278,712 of record VZTJ01003401.1, on the reverse strand, counting down.
TACTGAGGACCTCGCTCTAGCAAATAATGCTTCTAACACATTTTCGTCCTTGGCATCTTGGCCCAATTCTGCACTCAGGCTTTTTTCCATGCTTCTAATTTGTCTGTTTGTGTGACAGCACAGAACCTCTTTCTCACGAGAAAATCTTTCTGTTTATGATAAACGCAAGATAAGGTGTTCAGAGCTCCTTCAGGAACAGGTGGAATGCCTGTGGCCAATCAGCCCCGGTGGGTGGAGGCCTGTGGCCACTCCCAGTAAGCATTCATTTTGTATCTAAAAGCTGCATTTAAATAAATAATTTCCTTTTCTCGTCAACCTCTCTCGTGTGCCTCTTGTTCCGACATCAGCTCAACAGCAACATGTTTGCTGTCAACTCCCCATGGCAGGGGTAGTGGGTCTGACTGAGATGATCTGATTTTCCCAAAGCAGCTTTCATGGTGCTGTGCTTTTGTATCAGTAGATGGAAAGGTGTTGATAACACACCAGTGTTTTAGCTACTGCTGAGCAGTGCTGGCACAGCATCAGCACTGTCTCTCCAGGATCACCCCCATCACCAGTAGGATGGGGTGGGCATGGGAGGAGACATAGCCAGGACAGCTGATCCAAACTGACCAAAGGCATATTCCACATCATATAATGTCTGCTCAACAAGACAAACTTCCTCAGGGAAGTTTAGGCAGACTGAGTGCCCTTCAGCCACTCCTTGATAACATCTGTGCACAAAGGCAGCATATTCTGTCAAAGAGTAATGACCAAGTAGACACCAGGCTTTGCAAGCTTTGCTAGCAATCAGGTCTTCTCGGCAGGAACTGAACATGTAGAATACAGAGCATATTACAGAGGTGTCAAAGGACTTCAGGAGCCTGGTGAGACTCAGCCTCCTGAATCATTTAGACCTTTGTTATATGTACAAAGAGGAACTATGCAAAGATCTCAGTGCTTTATACAGACAAAAACCCAGTTTGTGTACTTTGTCAGAACTCCAAAGAACAAAAGCACAGAGGAAAATGGATGAGGGACACCACAAGGGAAATCATATGGATTTTCCCCCTAGATATTCCACTGCATTGATGGGACTTTTTAAGAACTTATAATGCTGTGTTCAAAACCTTTCTGCAAACGAGGAGAAATCACGTCTTTTTTTCCCCAAACAGGAGCAGTGTTTTTCCCCCCAAAAAAGTTGTCAAGTCAGATGAGAAAAAAGATTATCAAAATGCTATTTTGCTTGTAGTTATGCAGGTCATTTACCCTTTTAGTATCTATTAATTATTCTTCTTTGTCTAGGCTCATTATAAAATATCTAGCTGATGTTGTTGTTCTCAGTAGCCTGAAGAAGATACTTTGATGTTAAATGCTGTGCTGTCAGGAACATTTACAGAGTTGTCCTGGGTTTTTTGTGGTTTTTTTTTGTTTTTTTGGTTTTTTTTTTTTATTTGGGTTTTGTTTGTTTGTTTACTTGGTTTTGGTTTAACTCCCTCCAATTTAACTCCCTCTCATGTACTCTATTGCTTATTTGACTTAAATTGAACTTGCCAAAACTTTGTACTAAAGCAAGTGATATCATTTTTCTGTTCTGTAACAGGTTTTTTTCCAGCTGTTTTTTTAGTCTTTTCAGACTGACCTGTGACACAACAATTCTCTGATCCACTTCTTCAACAGTAATTGTTCCTGCCTATCTTAATCACCCAGCATACAGTGTGTGACTGAGGATTTATTCCAAGTGATTAAGATGATTTGCCAAGGATGTTCCATATGATCCTTATTTGATTTACATCTCTCTTCATTTTCACTATTGTCTTCGAAATTACAAAGGTTCAATACAGGTTTTGTTGTATTGTTTTTTTTTTTTTAAAGGAAATTATGCTGAGAACTTCTCACTGCATTAATGTTTCTGATGCTCAAGGATGTTGGTAATTTGTGTGTATGTAATTACAAAATTCTGGTTTGCTTGGAGTTTTGTCCTTTTATTCACTCTATAAAAGATATTAAGAATAGCAGAGTCACAAGTGCACTTCATGGTATTTCTGATACTCTACTGAAATGAAGATAAAACCTAATAATAACTTTTGTCGTAAAGCAAATTTCTTCCTCTAGAGAGATGATAAACAAGCTATTTCTGCTGCGCTATCCAATAACTCAGCTGGTCACAAGGCTTCTGTATGGCCATACACCTGCAACACGAAAATCACCTGCGTTATTCTGAAGTTACTGGTAGAAAAATGAGATACGAAAATGTCACAGAAGAGATGAAAGGATTGGATAGGTGCAGTTATAATAGTTGGGATAAAATTAAAAGTGTTATCTACTTTTGTGCTTTAGGGTATGAAGTGAACACCAGCTTAGTTCAGGAATAAGTTCTTCCTCTGAACAACGTACACCCTAGAGCACAAATGGTGACTGATTGGAATAGTTGAAAACGTAGCTGCAATTTTTCATCTTCTTTTGCTGAAAATGTTTTCATCGTGCTCAGACATTAAATGAGCCAGTGGTATCTTGTGGTTTAGAAATTCCCTTGTTTTGATAGATGTGGTATTCCTGTATGACAACAGAGCTGATTTCAGGTTGGTCCTGCCTGAAGAAAAGACTGGTGACAATTCTCAGCTGCAAGGACATTTCTGTATCAGTTTGCTAAATAGAACAGGACCCAAATTTCATAATTTGTCAGTATATGGCCAAATAAGCCATCAACTTGTGTGGGATTTAGATAAGTAGGCATTTTAGAAGTAGCTTGATCTCCTTTCTTCACCTGCTTTCAGGTGTGTTCTTGGAAAAGCAAAAAATTGAGAAATCTTTGAGTTCCTCTGCAGTTGGCATATTTATAAAAGTAGGGCCAAATATTCAGCAAATGCAAACCAAAAGACATTCACTGTGATGAATGTGACAAAAACAGGTGACTTTGTCAGAAACACTCCAGTTTGACACCTGAAGTTTTGATCCCACTCCAAATGGGTGGATAAAGAAGGTCCTTTACTTGCTCCATGTCGAGTCCCATTTGTCTGCTGCCTAAGGCAGAATGCATCAAGAGGCACATAAAGCATCCATGGTATCTGGAAAAGCGTCCAAGGTCTAGTACTTTTTGTCCATTTTCCTGAATGAGTGGTACTATTTGAATGCCTGAGTTTAGAGAGATTCTCCAAAAGTTCTTGGAGAATGATGTCAAAAATCTGAGAGTAAGAATCAGCTCTAAAATAAGCAGCTATGAGAATTACTAGAGCAAACCACAAAAGGTAAGTACGTAATACACCCATACTAATTTTAGTGTGTCCTCAGCAAAGTAATGCCAGTCTGAAGGCTCTCTCCACGTCACCATGACAGCATTGCCTGGAGGAATCTCTGCCTTTTGGGTGCTAGAATCCTAAAACAGAGCCATAGCTAACCTGGGGGATCCAAGCCCACAAACAATTGTTTGGCCATCTGGGGTTTAAACAGAAAATATATACCAAGAGGTATGTAGAAAAATTGTGATTATCTTATTATCCAAATAGCAAACTGGTTATAGAAATGTTCTAGTTCTTGGGAATGCCGAGGTTGTATCCTCTTGTGTCTGTTTGAAACTCCTCAGTCTAGGCAGAGTCTAGGCTGAGCTGACACAGCTCAGGAGATCTCTGGGTCTGTATTGACCTTTCAGCACTGCACTTTCTAGAGCAGATGAAGCCTCTGTCACAAATGAGAAGACAAACTCCTCTTAGAGTAAATAATTGAGGTTTCACAATGAAAATGGTAGGTTATCATCCTTCTCAACTACTGTTTTCAGGTGACATTTGCCCTGCAAGGCACCACTGAAGTGTTCAAACCATATGTTAAAAAAAATAAATCTTGCTATACACATGAACTTCCATGTTCCTATTGTGTGGGAGCCCATTCAGTCTCCTTCTTGTGCACTTTTTGTGTCACAAACATTTTCTTGTGACTACTGAAGTGAATGAAGCCTGAAGGAGACAAAAAGAAGATTATAAAACCAATTTATTTTAGAGAAAAGGAAATAAAATATAATAAATTCCCCAGCTAAAGTCTTTTCAACTACCTCTATTTATTTCTTATCTACCTTCAGTAATAATGAATAAATAAAAATTAGGCAGGAACCGTACTCTTTCTCAAAAAACAGAATCAGTCATCCTCTGTGCTGACGCAACTAAGAAACATAAAACTGATGTAAAGGAACAACAGACACTATTTTTTTCTTCTAGAGAGTTATTTGCTTCCAATGGAAGGCAATTAGTGTTGTTCTCTGAAGCAACATGAAAACATCAGAGAATATTTTTTGTCTGAAAAGAAACAAAAAGAGTGAAAATAATCTGATCTAGGAAGACATTTTCATGTGCCTTCAAAAAATGGAGAGAGACAGAAGAAGATTACTGTGGTTTTTCTGACAAGCATAATGCAACTTTACTCTTGAAAAGACTGGAGTTCTGATTTTTTCCATTAATATAATCTACTGAAAATGTTCTGTTTCAGACAGTGTCTCACTTTGCCAAAATTTTCCTGCTGAATTATTTCCTTTAAACAGTGAAGAAAAGATGCTTCTAAAACAATGCTGCCTGTTGAGATCAGGAGTTCAGGTAGGAAGAAGTGTTTATTTTTTTCAAATGTTCTTGCAGGAAGCTTGTTGCTTGCCTTCGTTTTGAAATGGTTTTTTTTTTTTTTTGCTCTTCTAGGATGCACCTTTCTCTCCCCTCAAAAGACTCCTGTTTGCATCAGAGTAGCCTTGAAGACAAATGTGGCACTGGTCTTGGAGAAGCCTTAGATCTTGCCTTGGGAAACGGAAAGGTACCAGCTCTCCATGGAGCTGTGAACCTGTCCTTGTGCAAACATAGAGTCAGGCACTGCTGCCTCACTACCAGCTCTGAAGGGACTGAATGAGGCTTACAATGATGAGGTAAACAGTGTATCTGTGCAAACAAACATTTGAATTGATATTTGAACATGAAAAACATGGAAAATTTTTACAAACAAAGCCAGAGGGAACGTTGGAGTTGCACAGCACCAGGGGAATGGCTCCTCTGTGGAGCTCCATGGGCTCCGGCTGGCAGGGGAGAGGGATCATGAAGATGGAGACATGAAAGAAGGCACAACACTTTGAAAATTTCCACAAACATCCAGGGGGCATTCTTAGTGTCTAGGGACAAATTCCAATTTGGAGAACTAGCCAAATGCTGTCATAAAGAAATACCAAACTAACTACGTAACCAAGCTCTTCCTGCAGCTCAACAGGCAGTTCTGTGGGAGAGACCTAATTGCCATGAAATACCACAATTTATTTGATACAGAATCGGAAAAGCAAAGAGAAGGCACTAAATTGTCCAGGTACTCAGCTGCAGAGGAAGATGGTCAGCAAATTCCAGACAGCTTCAAGTGATGAAGTTGACATGTTTTAGGGAATTAGAACCTGATATCCAGAAATTATGAACACATTATCGAAAGGCAAGAGCTGGCTGCATTCCTTCCACTGTCCTGCTACTACAGAATAAAAAGGTGAATTAATCTTCTTAGTCTTGGTTGACTTTGACCTTTTTTTTTTAAGTGATCACTTTGGTTGCTTATCTAGATTTTTGAACCATATTAACCACCTACATGTTTGACAACAGGGAGGTTGTCCTGATCTATTTGCACAGATGGCTGGTCTATTGCTGAAGCCCTTTATTTGGAAAGACTCAGCCTTAAAAAGCTAATGGTGTCAGTAAGAGAAATGCTGTATTTTTGGTTTTTTCTTTAACAACGTGAGAGCATCCAATTTATCACTAGAGAATTGATGTGATTCTCTTCATCTTCCCTCTGTCTTAAAAGACTCTGGATTTAAAATATAATGTAAATACTTGCTAAGGTATTTGCATTATAAAAGAAGTCAGACCTATGGAGCACTGACAGATCAATGGACTTGAATAAAATCAGCACAAAAGTAGCATAAATACCTTTAACATAAAATTAGCTAAGGCCAAACAAGACCAGTGGCTTCCTTGATGATTCAGGTCTTGACACTGGTGACACCCATAATTTTGTTCCAGAGACTGCTTGTAGCTGTGACAAAACATCTTCCGTGCATCTCTTTCCAGCAGAGATCCAAAGCCCTCTGTAGGCAAAGATGTCTTTACAAGGAAATTTTTGGTTTTTGAGAAATTAAATACATTTTTCAGCACACTAATATTTTAGTTCAAAATTTTTTATGACACCTATGCAAATCTACTTAATCTAAAGAGAATATGAGTCCCCTACATGAAAAGTCATCACATCTAATCTGATTTTGATAATACTATATCTGTATTTCAGGGTTTCCTGTTTGCTTGGCTAACATGGACTGTTATTCTGCATCTGTAATTCTGGTTGCTTTTCTGACTTGATTTGCTAACAATATTTTAGAAATGCTGAGGTCTTTCCAATGCCTTAATTCCAAAACAAGGGTCATGGGAAAAACTCTTATGCTCGAGTGTAACCACAGCAAAGTGAAGCCCGGGCCAGAGATAATATCTTTGAATGATAAAGGAAGCAGATTAAACACATGGGACTGTCCAGAGACATTTACACATAAGGCATGCCTTTCTTCAGAAAATGCCAGCTCTGTGCCCAGAACCACTAACAAGATATGTAAGAGACACACACTCAGCCACATATTAGGCACTCAGCTTGGGTGACTTGTGTCCCAGGATACCCAATTTAGTTGATATAGCAGGATGAGCTGCTCCAGACAACGGGTCAGAACAGGTGCTTCAGAGATGGCAGTGAGTATTTCTCATCATGTTATGGAGCAATTGCATAACAGTTTAATATGTCAGACCTGACTGTAAAATTCCTTGATCTGCTTGGTGCAATCAGGGATTGAAAGTATCTGTCTCTGCTGTGAGACACTGAACATATGAAGGCACGCAAGCAGTTACCACTGGGACTGAACTTAATGAGAACATAAGGCAAGCAAATGAAGGGAGGAACAGAAACAGTAAGACAAGAGAAAACAAGCCAAGAAGCTACAAATGTAAACACTTCTCAGTCCTTTTGTAATATTCTTCATGGGTATATCCTGCGCTGGTTCTGCTGCGTTGTTCTGTTCATTAAAACCACACAGAGTTTACAAAGAGCTTAAGCAAATCCAGCAGAAACGTCCTATGCTTATTATAAGCTGTGGGAGAGAGCACATTTCAGAGATGCAGAGTTAAAGATGAGATGGGCAGTGCCTGGTAATAGCAAGAAAAGCCTGTACAAACTGCAGCACGGTGTTCTAATTAACAGAGGATGTATCAGAGATGTATATTACAGACCTACACCTAATTCTCCCTCAAGTAATTGCACTTCTGTAAAGGAATCTGCAAGGATACAGTCCTACCCTGTGTATGAATGGCTTTAACCTCCATTCATGGTTTCATCCTGATGGAGCTCCGCTCCCCATTTTGTATTCCTTATGTATTTCTGGGCTCCAGCCAGAAGCAGAACCAAAAATGAGGCACTGCAGCTCTGATGGAATTTCTGTCTGGGAAGCTAAACATGGGAAATCTCATGAAAAAGCATGCTGTGAAACTGCTGGACAGGTTTGGTGAGCTTGAAAGGTGAGGGTACCCTGGACAAAACTTCACATTGGTGATTATTTGCACAATTTGGAAGTAAACCATTAAGTCTAATTGGTCTAAATAACGTCTGTGCCTACATTCACTCCACTGGGAACAGATCTGTCAAGCAAAATTGCTGGTACTTAGGACCAAATATCACTGGGTTTATTTTGGTTTTTATGTCATTTATGTCATTTTTTAATGTCAGATTTATATCAGACAGGCTCCCAAACCATTTGCGTCTTCAAAATTCCTCTGATATAGGAATCAAAGTATGATAAGTGTGATTTGCTTCAAAAGAAAACTTCTGACACAAGAAGACATAGTAATGTATGTGTCTGAAGGTACTTGGCAATGACATATCATATCTGAATAATTAAATATGAAAGTGCTTTACATATGTCCATTATACACAATCAGAAATGGTACTTTACCGGAAAAAAATAATAAATCCAAAGTCTCCTAAATTCCAAAATATTCTTCTGAACTTTCAGTGAAAAAATATTGGTGAAAATTAAAACACTTTTTTTTTAAAGCAAATCATACTAAGGTATTTTGATTCTACATTTCCTGGCACTTCGCATCATACTTGTCTGATTCACTCAATCAGATTCCCAAATTTTAGCTATGTGCTTTGGAAAAACAAGATCCATCTGGTAGATGCAGACAACACCACTATAAAAAGGATTAGCCTTTATGATATTTTTCTCATTTTCATTCCTAATCTTGGGAAGGACCCAGAATAAAAGTCACAATGAGAAAAAAGGGCTCCATTTTTATGGAAGAAGTTATCACTTGACAGGTAGCACCAAGGTGGGGTTTGATTTAATTACTGGTGGATGCAAAACACGGTCAGGCATGAGAATTTCATAGCCATGAAACCTCCAACTCCCTATATGCTGGATGGCCTTTCCACATACAAAAACCGCCTGACCAAAAGACCAGCTTTTGCCTGCTGACATGAAGGAGTGACACCATTGCTATCAGGACTGCTGTGAAGCTGACACTTGCATGAAACCTGTGCATTTCCTACAGCAAAACTAGGGGGACACATGTAGTCAGAATACAAGTATTCTGTCTTCAGAAAAAAGGGAGCTACCTCTGAATTCAGTGGTCATTTAGTGCCTGCAACACTGCTGGGTACAGATAAAAGGTTTGATTTTTCCCAGTCTGAATGCCTCTGTGGTAAAATGGGCTGGAAGAGCATTGTTTTGCCAAGGAGTTTGCTATTCAAATGTGATGCATGTAATTAAGGATATTTGCATGAAATTTCCACATCCTCAAGGCTCAGGTTAGAAACACACACATCTGTCACAACCTGACATGTTCAATGAAAGAAGAAATAAAGTTGAAATCATTACAGGGTGGTTATTTTTAATGAGAGAACAAGTCAAAATACAAAGGAAGGAGACAGGAAAGGAAAGCATTCAGGGACTCTCAGGTGCATATCAAAGCTGCAGTGTTAATGGTAAAATTCAGCACAAAGCTTTGCAATTTCATATCCTTCATCTTCAAGGATTATAACTTCAGCAGTTATAATAATTCTTAAATGTGTGATTTGTACGTTAGCTAAAGGTTAATGGTTCCTTATTTATGAAACCTCAAGGCAAAGCTCATTGACAACTTCCCATGGATGGCAACAACGTCTGGAATAGATTTTTAGTCGTGGGTATTATCGGGAAGATTTTCAAAATCTAGGCATGCTAATGCTTTATTCAAATTTCAGAGAGCAGATGATGTCCTTTTGCAAAACATCCTTTAGACTCTGCTAGTGTTTTATCAGACTGGTGATAAAGAGGGCTTTTGGTTAGTAGCACCATATAGCTCTGCAGTATGACTGCTTTGCTCTTAAAATTTTCTTGACTTGAGGATAATTTTAGGCAAAAAACCAATTACCCAATGTCATGCTTTCAGCTGGGATAGAGTTAATTTTCTTCCTGCTAGCTGGTCCAGTGATATGTTTTGGATTGGCTTTGAGAATGATGTTGATAACACAGGGATGTTTTAACTATTGCTGAGCAGCTCTTGCAGGACTTGTCAGCTTCTCATGCCCTGCCAGTGAGGAGGTTGTGGGGGCACAAGGAGCTGGGGGGGGACACACAGGACAGCTGACCCCTAAGGGATATTCCAGACCATATGGCACCATGCTCAGCCTGTAAACCAGGGGGAAAGCTGGCTGGGGGCTGATGCTCAGGAACTGACTGGGCATCAGCTGCTCGGTAATGAGCAAATGTTTGGCATTTGCATCACTTGTTTTTCTTGAGTTTTATTTCTCCCTCTTCCTGTTATTTTCTTCTTAATTACAGTTATTATTATTACTATTATTATTATTAAATTATTAAACTGTTCTTATCTCAACCCAGGACCTTTCTTACTTTCACCTTTCTGATTCCCTCCCCATCCCACGGAGGGCAGAGGACGTGAAGTGAGTGAGCATTTGTGTTGCTCTTAGCTATCAGCTGGGTTAAACCACAACCTTCAGGCTGCTAAGGACATCCAGATCCTTCTTTAGATCTGTTTGAGAGGCCATATTGGTACTACTTAACATAGTGCTAGTAGTTACAAGAGCGTATTTACTCTTTTGAAGATAACATTCCGCTTTACAGTTAGGGAATGTTCCAAACCACAGGCATCTAGCTGAAACTACAAAATCAGCTTCATCAAGGTTGAACCCCTAAATTCCCACTGTAATCCAGTGGAATCAATTAATGCACTACTTTTAGTAGAATAAAAAGTGCAGAGGATCAAGAATGAATAAAATATTTCTTCCTTTAAGCAAGATTGAACACTAGTTGAAACCTTGGTCAGCTTAGTCCGTGGCAAATACTTCTTTTAATAGCCTTCTATTTAAAACAACAGAAAAAGCATCCCTGGAAAACGAAAAAAAACCCAGATAATTAAAACATTTTAAATTTAAAATACTAAGGAAAGTTTTAACTTTAACACTAACTTTTTTTTCCTTTCTCTTTGGGTACAGATTTCTGATGCTACCTCTTTGAATGTCTTTCTGTTGATAACGGGGTTGGCATTAATTGCCCTCCTGCAAGTCATTGTTAGCTAAAGTGAGCTACTGAAGTCACTTCTGTTAATTTTTCTTATGAGTATGAATATGTTTTCTTGGACACAAAATAAGAAGAATACCCAGAGAGTGAGGAAAAAAGAACAAAAAAGATAAATGTACTGCTTCTGATTCTGCAGACCATGGCATGAAGTGTCTATGTAAGAGAAACAAGGGTCGGTAAACATCCCCATCAGCTGCCTGGAGCTGAGTAAACATACATCACTAATAAGTTATTTCAGACAGAGTTGCCTTCCTGGTCACAGGCTGAGAGCAGAACGGCCAGTCTTCTTTTCCTCAAAGTAGGTTCTATTCTTTAGTAAAAAGCAAAGAAGGAAGAAAGAAACAGAATCAAAAATAGAACGGGCACATATTCAGAGGTGGGCAGCAGTGGGAAGATAAGTAATCCTCCAGGTGGAAAAAATTAAATTTTTTTATGGCACACTTTGGTCAGGGTTTAACTGAAGGTTGAAGAAATGAAGGCTGACTGATAACTTTGATGGGGGCTGTGGTCTCAAAGGCTTGCAACAAAGACAGAAAGGGCAGAGAGGGCTGTTTATTTCCACCCATTTGTAATGCTGATTTCAGCATTAAATTAAAAAATCTCAGAAGAGATGTTTTCTCCATCCTCTACTTGGCTCACATTTCTTTCTGATGTTTCTGTTTCGTTCAGAGATTGACATTGGTTTAATAGCAGAACTTAAGCTGAGTGGTAAAATGACACAAATAGATTTAAATCTTCATTATAGCCACCCTTCCGTCTTTAATTTTAAGCTAAATTTATAAATAAATGGTAGTTGTTCTTTTTTCATCTTGGCCAATATAAATTGTCTGTACTTCACACCCAACTTTGAAAACACACACATTTCCTTTTGAAACTTTTACAGGAAGCCTCACTGTTTAATTTTCATTTCTTTATTTACATTCTCTTTATGCTATAAAATAAAGTCTTAAGTGATGCAAAGAATTCAGTCTGGACAACCAGAGTTGTTGATTTAGCATCCAAAAAGAATTCATCACAGGATTTATATCCTGTCCTGCATTAATTTAACTAGTCTTCCACAACCATAGTCCCTAGAGACAAGCCTACCTGAAGAAATATATTTCCTGTTAATTCCATGTTGAAAGATCAGTGAAGTGTCCCAGAACTTCATGTTAAAGTTCATCTTACTCAATTTTACAAAAGGTTTCATTCCTTTATGTGCCACAGTAGTATTTTATGCTGCAGTCTCCAGTGACATGAGGAGAACAGATGCTGAATCGTACCTGAATCAGGCAGAGATTAAACACAGTCTCAGCACCCACAGCAGTTCTGTTCTCAGGATCCTCTGAGAATCCTCGCTGACTTATTAGGGGATGTCTGCGGGGTACTGGTCTATGGCTAGAGTATCTCATCCCAGGCACTGGGAGCACTACAAAGTTCAGAAATGCACATTTCACCCATCCTAACAACAACTGAACTTGCCAGTGGGGACATAAACACAAATGATCTTCATTAAGGCTGGAATGGTCTTCAGGACTCTTGAGCATCATGGACTCTCATGGCATTTATGGCTGCTTTGCTGTACCAAAAAGCACAAATGTCACTTGATTACATTTCGAATTCTGAGTTTAGAAGGCTAATTTATGAAAATCATCTTTGGAAATAATGCAACTGAAGTTTTTTTACTAGTGTTGATGCTACATTAAATATAAAGAACATAACATGGCCTTATTCCACATACTAACCAAGAAAAAAAAATTAATTTAAATTAAGCAGTCAGTTCTCTGCAGTCATATTTCAGATCTCTGAACTGACCAGAGACCTTCTGTTTCTCCTGTCAGCTTTATAAAGTGGTATGGAAGGTGTCCCTGCAGTCCAAACACAGATTTTCCTGCCACTACTTCCAGGAGGTTTAAAAGTGTGAACTGGGTGGGACTACTGCAGCCCGCTTAGATTATCTTAAATCCATCACAAACCTGCAGCCTGAAGAACCTAGTGATGGCTCAAGTTCTTTACTATGTATTCAGTCTCATTAGACTTGTTTTCTTTCGTTTTTTCTCTCTTCTTGCCCTTTGCACAGAAGCCCTTAAGTAGGATGTCAAAACAAACAGTACACAAGTGGGAGATAAACATTTGATTTTGTGATGTTAAAGTCAGTTTCAGATTCTAAACTATCCCACCATGCCCCAGAATGAGTCTCAATTCACACAGGGGAAAAAACTTACATAAAAATGAAATAGCAGCCTAAATCTACAGAGAACTGCTAAATCACTTCCATATTGCAGCTGATGTTATGGTCTTTAGAAAAGCTCCACAAAGGCCTCCAGACACGTATGACGAAAGTAAGACAAGATGTGAACATTAGGATATTTGTGCAGAAGGCCAAGGTCATGCTAAAATGTTTTTCTATTTTTCTGTTTTCCATGTTCTGTTAAAAATCAGTATTCCTCTCAGACATGTTATATTGTACACTGAGTTCCAGAGCAGTAGCTTTGTGCTGCACGTATGTGACACCTTTTTGAAACTGCTGGAAGATTAGATAGAATTCAAAACAATGACAGATTCTGCTAAAAAGACTGAATCAGAAACCTCAAACCAGATTTACTTCATTCAGTTGGGAAGCTGGGACATAGTCTCTTATTTATATTTTTTTCGGGGTCAGGGTCAGCCCTTGAGGAGGACAACAAACTGGACTGATGGAGGCATCATGTTCTGACCAGGCAAGAGAGCTGATTGCTGCAATGGAACTGGAGAACATTTGGGAGATCACACTGACCTTGTAAAGTCCAAGTGACACACACCATTGGAAAAGAGAGTGATTCTTATCAAGAGTAGTCTTGCCTATACATGAAAGCAAAGCCAGACAGAAAAGAAAATAATAGTTTTCACAAGCAAATTGCCAGCAGTCTGTACTGCCCTTGAAAATTCAGAATTCATGACAAAGCTGACATTTCTATTGTGCTTTTAACAGTTGCGATATAGTCACCAAGTCCTACTGAAACTGAAAGTAAAGGGTTGTAGTTTTCACATTATATGTCAAAACAGTCTGGAAATTGTCATCTTTCCTACCTTATTATTTATTATGTTTGCTTTGGTTACGTTACAATACATGACCATAACAAAATCTTAGAGAGAAAGCATTTTCTTACCAAAAAAACTTACCAGATTTTGAAACATTTTTAGCTTCCATAAAAGGACACAAAAGACACAAAAATGTTCTCAAAATGAAAATCTCCCAAAAACTAAATCAAATTTTGCCTAGTTTTATGCTTTGCTTTTCCTTTCACCAGAGAAGAAGTTACTTCTGCAAGTGAAATTTTAAAACAAAAAAGCAAAGCAAACCAAAAAGTACTTCAGTGTATAAGAAAACCTTTGGTTGTTTACTGTGTCAAAATCAAGATTTTGATTATTTCCACATCAGCTCATTGAAAGAGCTGGTAAATGGAATTGAAGGCCAGGTACCTCAAAAATGACTGTAATTTTGTAACAAAATGGGACTTTTCACCTGAAAGCTGCAGTGAAGTGAATGTATCTTGACAGGTCAGTCAGAGAATGACTTTGAGTGTTGACCTGATCCCAGTGCTGGAAAAGCTGATGCAAACCTACCAGATTGATCTCCAGTACCACAAGTATGATGATGTGCAGAGATGCTCTCTTATCTCCTGTACACCAGGTATCTACCAGCTGGTTGCCTGTGCTGGAAAAAGACTCACTGACATAAGTAGATCCAATTCCAGAGTTACACAGTAAAATCTATCAAATTAATTTTCAAATGCAACATGTGTTGATCTCAGCTCTTTACTGGTGCAGGTTAAATTTCAATAAAATCAGTGTTTTTCAATAGACAAATATCCTCAGATACCTTCTCAACCCATTTAAACCTTTCAGTAGTACTGTCCTTTGAAGCTATGTTCATTTGCTTTAGCTGGGCATTGTTCCACACCTTCATCAACTCAGTCTCAGTTGATTCATCTTTCTTATTAAACGAGAATGTGAGCCTGAAGAACAAGAAAGGGATCTAAATGAGGACAGTACCTTATTAATTCAAACATCAACTGATGGGAAGGCAAAATAACTTTATTGCAGGCCCTTCAGCAATGAAATACAAGTGACTACAGCAGATGTTACCATGAAAGTGTAACTCTGATTTTCTGTTCCAGCATCCAGCCTATAATTTAACCTTTTAGTCAGGTTGGCACTCTTAGCAGATGTGTACTACCCTTGTTTAATATCTTGACTGAGGACGTGGGAGCTGTCCTCTAATGGCTTGGTGCACAGTGACACCTGCTAAAAACGCAATTGACAGCACTGAGACTGAATTTGCTGTGCAAGCCATTCTTCACAATCAATTATTCAGAATTTTAGCTACCATTTGGACACAAAGTTTATACATCTTTTTACCTGCCCACCCACAACTGACAGATAGGATAATTTCAACCAAAACAATTCTTTTGAAATCATGGTGAAGGGAAAATACATTAAACTGGTTTGATTGCAAAGAGTCCTGGTATTTAATTTTTGGAATACTGATTCTCACCCCAGTCTCTGTAGAGGTCATTTACATTTGTAAACAGAATAAACTTTTGTCAGCACATTTTTGCCATCTGAAAAACTGTCCAAATTTGATCAAGGTATGAGAAAAATGTAATTTACACACCATGTGTTCTCTACGAACTTCATATTCTGTTATCCTAACCTTCATAGATTTCACCTAGAGAATAATGCTCTGGTTCAGTGTCAGAGCTCTGCTCCCCACATATGTGTATGCTGAAATCTAATGTACTGACAATTCCGTGTAGTTTGTTTTAAAAAATAAGTTATGAAAGACAATGCACATTTATTTTAATACCACAGGTTTTGTATGAACCAAAATTTGGCAGGAATTAATTTAGTAAGGGAAGCTGTTTGCAAAATGTAAGTATTCCTGATGATTCAGTATATTTTGCAGTTTTGGAAATTAGAAAAAAAAAAAGTAAAGAAAAATAATGGGTAAGAGTAGTCTGAAGCAATCCATTGCAGAAGCAAATGAAACAACATGAACTGCAGGCAGAGTTCATGAGGAATGGTAAGAGGTTCTGTGACCCACAGTCATGGGGCTGGTACATCTATGAAGCAAAATTAAAGTCCTTTATTGGGAAATGTCAAGATGAACACAAAAAATAGAGAACCAGCAGCATTAATAGACCTTTTCTAACACATTAAAGATTCCAGCTTCATTTGTCCTCTCCTTTGAGACTGGCAAAATTCCATAATTGCAGTTTCTGCATACATCTGTTCAGTTGGCTTATCTGATAAGTGTGTTCAGGCAAGGCTATGAAACTTGTAGGCATAATAGCTGTGTGACAGCTTTCGCTTTGGAAACAGATCTTAAACAAATCACCCTGATCAAATTGAATTGAAGTGAATTTCTTCAACAGCTATGCGTTCTCACCAGATGTGTTCACGCATTATTTTAGGAAAACAGTAAAGACATGGGGAGAAGAAAAGACATCAGGGACCAATTTGAAGGGAACAAAATGAAGTGCATGCATATAATGGAGAAGATATGTCCCCAAACCCCTGAAAGGTGTTCAAGATTTCCACATCTTTGTTGGTTCTCTGAAAGAAATCAGCTGTGAAACAGCCATGGGAGTGAAAGGTTTGCTGGCTGACATCTACAGAAAACTTACTAGGAGCTTAAGAATAAACTATTTAATTCCAGAGAAAGACTGGGAATTTCTTCAGAAGGCCAGTTGTCCAAATAAGGGTCTTCCTAACAACTGAAATGAAATGCAAAGAGAGAACACTCAATAAGTGGGGGGGGGGGGGAAAAGGGAAAAAAAGCAT
>VZTJ01003401.1:153188-262289 GCA_013397795.1 Orthonyx spaldingii | reverse complement strand
GAACACTAGCAAGTGGGGGGGGGGGGGGGGGAAAAGAGATAAGCAGCATGAATATGAAAGCACTGCTTTGGCAAGAGTAAATTATTCCATGTGGAGGAAAAGCTAGCAAAGGATGTCCAGAACAATAAGAAGGGATTCAACAGATATGATAGTTTCAAGAGAACTTCTGGGAAAAGTTGGGTCTGCTGCTGAGTGGGGAGACAGCACAGATGACACAGGGAAGGCTAAAGTGTCCCCTGTCCTTTTTGCCTTGGCAAAGCCTGCTCCAGTACTTAAATGTGTACCAGCACAGCCTAAAAAGAGGGAGACAGACATCACTGTGTAAGGAACGGGTCCTATAATGCTAAGCTGCTCTGACTAATCACAATGTAAATTGCTCAGTCTGGTTACCCCAAATTAGTGGCATTTTTGGGTATCCGTGGTCACTACTTCTCCAGGCAATTTTACCTGCAAGACCAGGGAAAGTGGAAGGAGGGAAGGATGAAGCAACCCACAAGCATTAGCTACACGGAGCTGTTCAAGTGTTATTCCTGTATGTGGCATAGTAAGAGTGGGGCTGGTGCATTTCTGTGCCAGCCTGAGGGGCTGGGAGAGCCCTGCTGCGATGCTGTGTGCATGAAGAAACGCTTGTCTCTTCCTTTTTCCCTCCTCCCACTTGCTCACAACTCCCTCCTACCTACCCAGAATTAACATTTGAATTGAAAGTTCAAAAGGTGTCAGGGCCAACAGGGGTTACTCTTGCAAATCAAAGGCCAGCAAAACACCTACCAATCTGCTCGGAGTCATAATGTCTGCATTAAGAAAAAAGCTAATCAAAACCCAGTGATTAAGTCATTAGTTATGAAAGCTCTTCATGTCCTGTCGACTTTTTTGTGCTTGGAGAGCAATGTCCTAATCTGAATCACGATGATGTAAAGAAATCTTTTCTGAAATCCAGTTTCATTTTAATGTGACATCTGCACCGACTGAGCTAGCAGTGTGTTTCCTAAAGATACAACACAGCAGTTCTGCTTTTTCACCTTAAAAAACCCGCTTCTGAAACATCCTGTGTACCCATTCAAACTCCAGATGTTAACGGACCCCAGAGTTATTTTGGTAGGAAGCTGGTAGGAAAGCTGTATCAGATGTTTTCTCCAGAGAAGAGAGGAAAGGAAGATTCTTTCCTGAGAAGTGAAAGCTCTGGGTAAGAAGTTGGGAGTGGTGTTTTGCTGCTTGGCAGACGATCATATGAAAAGTTTTAGACAGAAGTAAAACTTTCTGTCATACAAATTTCTACTTTTGCAAGAGTACTTTCACTACAAGACAATCAAGACAATGCTTAAGTGCCAGTCTACCTTATTGTAGGCCTAAACATAAAGATATCATTTTTCTCAGTGGACTCTCCTGAGCCACAAATGTGTCCAGTTTTCCTGTGCTATTGGCTGTGTGCCCTTCCTGCTGTTTGGTTTGACAACTGTCACCCTTACAGAGCCAGTTTTACCCCAGTCATCACTATAGCCTGGATGCTCAGCTGATGCAAAGAGATAAAAAATGTTCTGACAGAGACCAGTTTTAAGGAAAAAAATATTTCACAATCTGCCGTGAAGACTTCAGATGATCTTTAAATAACAAGCCAACAAAAATACAAATTGATATTTGTGTTATCCCCAGGAGTACAAAAGTTACATTAGTGAAGAAAATTATCTATTTTTGTATTTTTTCATAAACTGGAAGGTGTCTGCATATCTACCCTGTAAGCGAAGACAAGTATATAAACAGCCAGAAGCCAGGAGAGCCTCAGGAACACTTCTTGCTAACAAGTTGCATCTGCAATAATAGAAACTACTTGCATTGAATCCTTTTCCCTGGCATCCAACTACCCACACAAACAGAGCTAAGGCAAAAGAATTATATTCTAATTACCTTGGCCAGGTGTGTTCACATACTCAAGTGTTATTCTTGCACAAATTTATTCTTTACAGCAAAGGAAGACTCATTGAAATGGATTTTGGACAGCACCAGAGGCTCATTATTTCCTCTCCTCAGCAACAACCTCATCTTGCTGGAGAGCAGCAAAAGACTTTAAAATGATGGTGAGAGGGTGAAACTGGGCATGGGATGGAGAAGGATGCCCCTAATCTTGGCCACACGATAAAAACTCCATCAAGACTGCACTCAAATATAGTATACAGACAGACTAAACGTGGCAAATCTCTCACGCCAAGGTGAAAGATGACTCCAAATTCCAGTGAAAAAGGGCACCAGAAGCAGAGTCTGAGGATCATTTGCAGGGAACAGGAAGCAGAGCCACAGACTGAGCATCTGAGGGAGTTTAGAAACATTTCTGTCAGAGACACACCCAAGATTGCTGCAGAACTGTTCCACAGCCAATACCTCTCCCAAACCCAGCTTCACCAGGCCTGTGCCAAGGGAGGTGAAGAATGATCAAAATTCATTGCAAGAATTCAAAAGAGCAAAAATACCAAATCTAGAAGCAGTTTACAAAGTGTCCAGGTTAAGTTATATTTTTTCCTTAGAACTAAGTTACCCTCAAGAGAAACTAACTCAAATTTCAGAGTTGTTGATTATGCAGTGATGCAGGCTCAGAGCTGAGTTTAAAAAAAAAAAAAAGAAATATACTGCTGTTATAAAAAAATGGGACAAACTAGTTGTAAATATCTCTGAAATGAGATCTTGAATGTACAGATTCTGAGATTGTCTGGAAAGCCTAGTGAAAATATCTTTATGGAATTTTTATTTTAAATCAGTCAGAACATTTAATTTTTATTTTTTTTCCTTAAACCTGCAGTGCCTGCAACCAGCTGACTATGAAATAATTTCACCTTCAGGTGAAAAATATATTCCACTTTCCAGGGTTGTGAAGGATAAATATTTTTTTTAATGAAATATATGCAGAATATAACCCAAAAGAGAAATGAAAAGAAATAGCTATGTATTTTATAAAACAACAACAACAAAATCAAATAAACTTGCAATTTTCAAGTTCAGCTCATAATGATTGAGTAATGTTTAGTACACTACCTAAAAAACTTCACTAATCAATTAAATGAACCAATCAGCCCTGTTCTGAGATTTTTTGAAAGCAAAATAAAATTGGGGGTTTCAAACAGAGAAAACATTTGCATGGATCTTAATGTTGTGCTGTGGTTTAATAACTACACAACTATATAACTTTTTCTCTGTGCAGCAGCTGAAATTTATTGAATTTAACTGAAATAATTTGCTCACAGAAATATATGCACATATTTTTAAACTACTGTTGTTGATAGTTTGATCTATGAGTTTAATATTGAATATATTTCAACATTTGCATCCCAGGTCAAATGGCCAGGTATTTGCATTTAAATGGATTATCAGCCTATATTTCTTGTTCTTGTTACTCTCTGTGCTTTTCATGCAGCTGTTTGATATGAAGACTTCTACTGGTGCAGACAGGATTTTAGTAATCAGGGCAGGAGACAGGTTAATATAATTAAAATTAGATATAATGCTATTCCAATATATGCTATCACACTGATGTCAAATCCTTATATGGAGCATCATTTCCCAGCACATTCAACTCCATTCACACAGAAAGGAGGCTTGAGGGACAGGCAGAAGGAGCAGCTTGGTATAACAGAGAGGCTCCAAGCAACAACAGAGACTGGGATATTGGGGTGTTGTGCTCCCCTGCAGTTCTCTCCACTCCAGCAGTGCTCCTGCCTTTAAACCTGGGCAAATCACTGCCTGGTGCCTCTGTGCTGCCAGAACAACACACACTGCTTTGCACAGATGCAGTGCATTCTCTGTCCAAAATTACATGTTTTAACTGAGATTTTACAGGAGCTCAGCAGCAAAGGTTGAGATGGGTCTTGTGAAAGCCAATGCAGAACCGCTCAATTTTTACCCAGCCTGCTGGAAGGATCACACACTGTCCTTGGCACAAATCCACACAATAGTCTGTCAATCCAATGTTTTTAATTCAGTTGCAGAGAGAAGATTTATGTTAGATGTTGGCAGGGGAAAAAAACCCCCAACCTTAACTTGCTTTTACTTATGGGTAAGGTCTGTAATAAATCACCTGGAGAGGCTGAGGACTCCCCACAGTTAAAGCTCCATAGCAGCAGGACAGAGAAAGAGCTGTCTGAAACAGGACTGATGGCAAGGGGAGTTCACAAGGAAGCTGTGCTGAGCATCATGAACTCAAGCCCAGAAGAGTTCTCAGGGCTCTGTCCAGCCTTCTTTTTTGATATTTAATGAAATCTGGTTAAAAACTCATAAACATTTTCCTGTCTACTTGTTACAAATAAACGTGGCTCCATCACACAGCCCTTTAATGGGAACATACACCACTGGAGGAGATTACACCTGCAGGAGCTCAGGGAGGGTACAGCAGTTTCCCTCCCTGAGCTATAACCACCACCTTGACTTCCCAGCTGGCAAAGAGCTGCTCCTCTCCTGCCCTGTGTTCTTGCTGAGGCCCATATCAGCAAACAGCCAGCCAACATTTTGGCAAGTCCTGCCCAGTGTCTGGTTGTACTTGTCCCACTGGTACAACCGCAGGGAAGAGGAATGATAGACACACAAACAAAACGGCAGCAAAAAAATTGGCATCTGAGTTATCTCAGAGACATTCACATCTCCAGCTGGGTGAAACTCAGTGGGAAATCTCTTGGCTGACACTCTGAAATCTGCAAGTTTACTTTGAAACAGCAAAGTTGTCCAAGTCCTTATACTATCCACATTTTAAAAATCACCTGAAGGATTTATGTCAGGGTGAACAGGCAATTAGATTGCTCTATTTGTTACTGTGGAAACACATTTTATGACTGGTGAAATCCATGAGAAATGTACTGAATAAAGTTCTTAAAAGTAATATTTTAAAATTTAAACCTAGCACCGTATTTAGCAACCGGGAAGCCTTAGCCTCAAGGAAGTCATGAAACGCCAGGGAGTCAGCAGGAAAGTGCCACTAAGTCTTGATGGGATTGATTTTGTTGGACTAGCTCTGTGTCATAGAATGGAAAAATAAAAGTAGAGTCAACTCATCAAGCTGGTGCTCTCACAGCTGGAGAGCTTTGCCCAGAAATGGGTGCAACAATGAGTCAGAACACAATGGTAACTGCTCCTGCTCTCTTGGACTGTGAATATTTTCCAAGCAATCCAGGCCTATGACATGAAACTGTCAAGACTTCAGTCCTGTAAGTGCCTTTTTCAAGTTTTAAGCTTTCCATTGACCCTTAGTCATGAAAAACTATTGAACTTCTCAAATGTTTGTTAGAAAAAACCAGATCTACAGATCCAGATGGAGTCTCTTCACATATCTAAACCAAGGTAAAAAAAATATGCTCTTTCTCAAGAGACAGCTTCCAACCTTCCTGGTTGAACTGGAAGAAAGAAAGAAATATGGTTACTACCTCCCTTAAATGATAGCTTTTTCTTTTTTATATTGAAGGTGGTTTGGAAATGGAAATCCCACTACTTAGTTAAGAAATCCAAATGCATTGCAATCATTTGAAGTGGCAAGACTGACAGGAAATCCAAATACCCTCTGTTACTCAGGAAGATCTGGCTTTCATTTCTAGAGGGACTTCACAGCAAATAAAAAAAAGGAAAAAAGGAATTAAAAGGAAATTTGTTTGTTAAATAAGAATCTTGTTCAATACAAAGGGAATGGTCCCTGTGAAGGGTTCTTCGGGACTCCGGGGGGAATAATAATTTCTTTCATACTGACCAGGCACTGGTCTTTATTGACTCAGATTACATAACATTTTTTTGAATTTATCCAGTCCTTTCAAGTATTTTATAGCAGTGTATTATAACCCTCAGTAAAGTTTTTCTTAATTTACCCTGGTATCTGTGGGAGGAGGATCGAGGCTTGTAGAAAGCCAAGGTGTGAGATTCCAGATGTGATCTATGCAAAAGCAAGTGACAAAAGCTGAGATGTGTGCATAAAAGTGTCAGGTACTGTGAGTTTATTGCTTATCAAATCAGACATTCACTGTCAAAAGTTCAAAAACTGACAATAAACTTAACTGTTGCATCTTTAGACTTATTTATAACTGACAGAGGGAGTACAGTGTCTTGTTTTTTGTCTCTTCCATAAAGTTTATAGTCTGCAGGAGATAATAAAATCTAGGCTGAGCTCATATTGCCAAGAAAAAAAAAAAATCCAGGCTTGTATGTGTTGGTGGCTGTCAGGTGAGATATTTTATACCTCATTAGTATCTCAGCAGTTATTGCTTTTTCTTCCTTTATGAATAGATCATGCGATGCCGTGCCTCTCTCTCACACTCTTCACCAATTTGTCACAGCAAACAGAAATAAGGGATTTCTTGTCAGAGTCCTTTCCACTTCAGTGCTTGCTTCTGATGTGCCATGGTACCCAAACAAGTCCAGATGTGCTTCACAGCCCCTGGACCTCCTCAGTGAGGCAGAGACGTTTCTTTAGGAGCTGTCCATGCAGCATGAGTGGACGTGCTCCCTTGCCAGCACAGCATGCAAGGGCTTTAGCTGACCTCCCTAGAAAGCTCCTGAAGTTCCAAACACCGCAGCTCACCCCTGGGGAAAGTTATGGTTTGCAGAGCAGACAAAGCAGTGCTGAGCAGTATTATTACTCAACACACTAAAGATTATTCAGAATAATTGGTCAGTGTCTCCCCAGCAGAGAATGTTCTCCTGGTGGAAGTTGGCCACATGTGTTCTTCCCTCAGATCTGAGCTGGAAGAGTCTTAGGTTTTGGCCAGATAAAAGTTGTGTTCATGGGGGTTTTTTTGTGCAGAGTTTATTCAAACCATGTCCAATCTGCAGAGAAGGTGCACCAGTGTCCTCATATAGTTCAGGGGAACGACACAAAGGAGAAGTGATGTAGATTAATTTGACCAACAGACAAAGCAAAATGAAATAGGATTCTACAGACAAACAGTTGTGAAGAAAAGCACGTGACTATACCTGGTTCCTGTTTTCACAATTGTTAATATACTCTACAATAATTATTCATTATTTAAAATCCATTCTGAGCACTCCTAAGGTAAATAGAGGCCACTAAAGTAATTTTTGGGAAATCGATTATTCCTTTCACTCTTTCTTTCTGCTTGCAGGAAAATCTATTCAGTTAAAGAACCACAGTTAAATATTGTTTTCCTTTTTAAAAAAGCACACAGTTGTTATAACACCATGTTTTGAGTGGAGGGCATGAAGTTCTGTAAACTTTAATTAATCCACTGAACCATCAACTTATATTCCACTGCAAACACTGCCATCTGCTACCAGTCCATGCATCGATAATTAATGTCTGCTCCAAGTTTGCTTCCCCAACATTATCTGATCAGGTAATTAGCCTATGGAACAATACCCAACAAAATACATTATTGTTCTATTAAGTGTGATCTGTTTGAAAGCACTAAAGAATACCTTAATACTGCTCCATTTCCGTGACTCATACATCAACAAACACCCATCCAGAAAATGACAAAGCAATTCAGAAGGGAAGGGGGGTAACAACAACAAGCCCAAAACCACATGAAAAGCATGTCAATAAAATTAGGCATGAATACTGTTTATTTCAGAGTAGCCGGAGAGGAAATATAAATTTAAGACAATCCACAATCGTTACTCTCCAGAGAAGGCATGAATCAACATCAACAATGAAATACTTATGATAAAGGCCCCTTCAGAGAAGAATGATGAAACATACTTTGTCATCAAAACTCAGGGGTTTAATAAATCAATGGAAGGTGGAATCAGGAAGAGGAAAAACAAGGTAGCATGTCATCTTTGTTCACTAGTGTAAAATGTGGCTGTTTTCGAGATTACATCTGAATTAAGCTTGTGAGGAAAGCAAGTAATGAAGATGCAGCAGAGGAGAACTGAAGGGAAGCCAACATATCAGCACTGTCAGATCTTGTGGCTGTAGTGCAAAACCTATCAATATTTGGCTGAGTGAAATGTTTTTTACTTTATCCAGCTCTTGGCCTCAGGTGATTACAGAAAGAAATCTGATTTTATTTTACATGAGATCACTAGCCTAGCCTGGGGCAGAGAAAAAGTTAGCATAGTCAGTCCTAAGTGCATGAAAACCACAACAAGCATATAAAAAGTCCAAGTTTAGGAACCTGGAGACCTCACACATCTTCTCTGCTATTTCAAAGACTGAGGTCAGGATTTATTTGATCAAATGTACATACCAACACAGTAAGTACCTACACTGCATCAGATTCTCTCCACTCCTTTTATAGTCAAGAAAATCCTGCCTCTCACGTTCGCAACACAAATATTTTCCACCACTTTTATCTGGAATAATTTGCAAAATCATTGTCAGTTTAATGGCATAGACTGAAGACTATATATCTGCAATTTAAGTTTTAGTTCTGGACCAGACTTTGTTAGATACAGGTGTCCTTCCTTTCTAACAGGCTTTGTTTCACAATTAGATATTTTCAATGGTTGTGAACTAATAATGGAATTAAATCTATAGATGAATTCATGAAGACAATACAAGCAGGAGTACACTGCCCCATTCTCTTTCTTTGCCTTCACTACTTGTATTTTCATTAACTTCTCCTCCTATTCCTTTTCTTACTCTGATAGCAAACGTGGAGCTTATCTACACACACAAGCTCTGGCCTCTCCAAGCAGTGCAGTATCTTTGTCCAGCTGCTCCACTCTCAGACCTCCTCTGCTGTCTAAATCTCTCCAAAATACGTCATGATGCACAAACAGTGAAGCACTAAATTCACTGGATTGAACAGTAACCCTTGAGCTATTGGGATGAATTCTCTCATTACGAGAGAAGGAAGAGCCCTACAGAACCAGGTCAACACCCCATGGTCTCAGCTGCAAAACTGGGCAACACCAAGTGCCCGTGGAAGAATGCACAAATGGGACAAGCATGAGACTCTTCTTTCACTGAACACACTCCCAGAGTTTTGAGTCCATGCCTTCCTCCTCCAGAGAAATTTCCCAGAATTTAAGCCATATAATATTTTAAATTTAAGCCATACTCTAATACTTAGAATACTTTTTTCTTTTATTTTCCTGGTAAGTTTCAACCCTTTGATCCATTCCATTATTGCCAAAAAGAATGAAATCTTATAGTAGGATTTCTCCAGAAAGAGAATTCCAAGACATGGGAAAACACAAATCTTCAGAAACCTGCTATGGTTCTCCTAAGTTCTCATCCACCTCTGAATTTCAGGCTTCCATTCCAACTTCTAGTTTACTGTGAAGCCTTTTCATTCCTATTTTGCTCCTGTTTTTACGTTCATAACCATGTCAGTGCAAACACTCTTCCCAATATTAGACAGCACATACATATTGAAAAGGTCTGCCTTATTTTTATGGCCATTAATGGTAGCTGCTATTTAATACCAACAGCATCTTCTGACAATCTCTCCTTGCTATGACAATATTGCTTGTCAAACATCTCCACCATATTTGAGCTCTGGGGAGTACTCGTAGCATCTCACTTCAGCAATCTAAGTAAAGAATTAGAGTGAAGCCACCAGACAATCTATGAAGGGTTGTAGGCACCACACTCAAAGGTTTGAATAACCTGTCTCAGCCCTTTCAAGCAAATGGTGAGGTTTCATATTTGGAGATATGATGGAGACCCTAGAAAGAAAATGTGAGTGTCCCAAGCATCAAACTCTAGCATTATGAAATAGAAAATGGTTGATGCAGATGGGTGATTTCAGTCATCAGAAACTGTGACTGTAAATTTGAAATAGAAAATAATATTTCAGTTACTTTCTACCCCCACAATGTTTCAGTAGTAGAATACAGCCTTTCAACAGCCTCTTTTTTATATAAATTCCAGAAGAGATTTTTCCAAAGTAAAAAATTCATGACAATGTACCTTTATAAGAACACTTCTGTCAATAAGTATGAAAAATAAAGGGTTATTTGAAGCATTTTGCCTAATGAAAAAGCAGTGCTTTATGACTGAGAGTTTGCAGTTAGCTCTGCTAAAATTAGAGCTCTTATATGCAGGTTCTACTCCTTCCTTTTCTCTTTCACTGTTATACTTGAGACAGCACTGAAATGTGGTGATTTTCAAGTAGAAAAAATATTGCTCTTTTCCTGATCCTTTGTAGCATTTGTGATTATTCACAAGTTCCTACATTTCTACAAGTATCAACATTTCTCTGGAGTTAGGGGAGTACCTGACACATGAAAATCTACTTTTTGCCCCATGATTATAACTTGTCAATTTTTATTTAAACTTTGAATATTGTTTTATTAGTCTTGCAATAGGAATGACTAAACTGAAATTGCAATTCCATGCCTATTCTTAAGTCTAGTATTTCCCTGTTACCAGTGTAACTTGGATCCTTTGAGTAGGCACAGAAATACAAGTAGAGTTTGGGATAGAGATCGTATGGAGATAGTGGGTTTATTTTCATTATTACCATTACCGTCTTTCTTACCATAGTACCTAAGGCTCCACCTGGGACCAAAATTCTTGCCATTGGATAAAGAACTAGAAATAATCCATCCAAAGCTTTCAATTTAAAGAAGAATAGCATTCCTAGGTAAATAAGGTCTGAGATTACTTTGGTGATATCACTAAAGGTATTTTAGTCTGAGACTACAAGCATTTTTTGGTAAGAAAGGTTGCAAAGAAGGGCAGGACAACTACAAACAGAGTTTTCTCTGTACCTATTCCCTTGCAATTAAGATGTTGAGTTAGTGGGAGGGAAAAACATAACACTTGAGAGTGTTTATTAATTACTTTTCAGCTTCAGTGCACAAGGTTAAATGCAGCCTCAGGCAGCTTTCACTGATGTGATTCACATCTCCACAATGTCAGAGCTTTCAGTGACACTGAAGGGCTCATATTTTGCAAGGAATAAACCACCCTCTGGTGTATTAATTAAGCATGTCCTGCAGCGAAGCAGTGCAAAACTGTAAGAAGTTTTACACAGTGACTTTCATACCTATAAAACGTGTCTTGACAACTGCTGAGCATGAAATCTCTCATTAATCCACAGAATGTGGAGAGCATGGATAAGAAACGTGTTTCCCCATGGCAACTGTGTCCTCAGTGGGCTCAGTCCTGATGGTAAATCAGCACAGGCCTCTTCCCCAGGAAGATGACCAGCAAATGACCTGCTTATGTCCAATCACAACGTTATTTTCCATTAATTTTCATATGAATTCAAATGTGAGCTGAGGACATTGGTAAATATTCCAATGGAAATGTTTACAGATATAAAGAACTACTGGTATATATTTTTTTGAACTGGGGCTCTTGTTTTACCATAGTTTCAAACCACATGAAATATTTTTATTTATTTTTTGCACAGCTGCCCCCAGAAAAAACAAACCAAACACCCCACAAGTCTTAATCCAATTCAGCTACCCCAGCTGCTGCATGACCTTAGTCCATGTTCATGGTCTCTCATGGATCCTTGTGCTCTCCTGGAGGGCAGAATATAGAGTGCCCCAGAGCATTCAATCCATCCAGGTAAATTGTAAAAGAAAAATAAACTCTCTCCAACCACAAAAAACCAGCTATAATGAAAAAACCCCACCTCCCCTACCATGTTTCCCAGTCACTGTCTTCCACGAGCTGATCATTCTAAAAATCAGAATACCATCATAAATAGAAAGGTCTAGAAAGTGTCTGTTCAAAAAACAACTTTTTTATATTTTGTTTTCTAAAAAATAAAATTCCTTTCAGAAGCAATTTAATTTTGGCAATTTTACAAGAGAGTCCCAGAAAGAACATATAACAGAGCTTATGCTCTCTCTGTAATCTTCCTTTCTTTTAGAGTTCTGAAAATGACAATTTCTGATACTTTATAAAAATTTCAATTTAGACTTTTTCTATTTTCCATAACTTTTGTCACTAAATTGCAAAATTTCCTTACTCTTCCTCACAGTGCAAAGTTTCAATTTAATCAGTCAAAACCAAGGACATTTTGAGACATTGCTGATGGCATGGACAGCTAAATGCAGTTTCACCACACTTCTGCAAACATTTCAGTGTTCATTTAAGTGCCCCAAGCTCATGTACCCCCACCTTCAATCACTTATTATTGAAACTAAGCAAAATGAAAGCAACATTTTTCCGTCTAAATTCCCAAACACAAGTTGTCTCAAACAGCGAGATCATCTTCCTCTCACCCTTGTTTCACACCTAACTCCCTCATCACCTGAATGCTTGGCATGAATTCTTGTGAGAAGTGTGTAATGGGGTCTCAGCCCAGCATTTTGTTCAGAGTCCTGGCTTAGCTGCAGTTTTGCTCTTTCACATTCTTCATAGCAGCTCCATTAAGTGGCCAGAGATCTGAATGTGTCACTGCAATCCATGACAAAGCCACCCACGGGTACCATTTTGTTCATTGGGGCCATTGCAAACACATTCTTAGATGTCTCTGGGGCAAAGTCAGGGTGAGGTAGCAGTTGCAGAGGGGAAATACTGAAAAAGAAGGTAGGGGAGGCCCAAACACAAGGCTAGATGTGAGAAAAAAGATCAGTGAGTTGATTTTCAGTAGTTAAGATTCAGAGATTTGCTCAAGTCTACAGATCAAGAGTTTTTTTCATGAAGTGCAAGCTTTTTGGAGGGAATTAGTGCAGGATATTTGCTGGCCTTCACACTAAAACTTGTTTTCCATAAATATCAGCATAAAAGCAGGTAAGATTCCAAATAAAGAAGGTAGTTGCCATATCTCCAAGATATGCATGGAGCCACAACTCAGGGGGGTTCTTAAGGTGAAATATCCATTGTCCCCCTTTGAGGTACAGCAGGTATCTGGTACTGCATAACTCTTGTGGTCTGAGGACAGCCAGCCTTTCCTGTTTCCTTGCATGCCCCCTTAGGTTCTGACTCACCTGGAGCACAAGGATTTGCTGCTAAGCCCACCTCTGACATAAACATTTTTGGAGATGTTGGGGGAAAGTTACTGCATTCCTCTATAACCTCTTTTTTCTGCCTTATTTTCAAATGTGCTGTACACTTGCTCTGCCAGCCTTGGCTCCTGAAAGGATACAATAAATAATAACTAACCCACAGTTCAAACAAAAGAATTTTACAGAATCATTTTAGAAGGAAGAGATTGAAATTTCAGAGCCCTGGGAAATCTGAGCATTGTTCTGAAAAATAAAAGTAGGAAAATTCTCCACACTTGGTAATTATCATTGCTTCATTAAAAACTCAAAGAAACCATGACAATTTTTACACACTGAAGATGTGATTTCTCTAACACTAAGAAGCATAAATTCCTCTTTACTTCTGCATTAGATTTTTTAAAGTATCTTAAGTGGAATTGTCTCTCCTTATGGGCTATTTTCAAATAAGTTGGCAGGCTAGTTCCTGCCAATATTCTTTATTTTCCTGAAAGAGATGGGACAAAACAAAGCTCTATGTAGTCACATAGAGGTAGATTGCCTCTGGTTTCTAAGCCAACTGACGGACTCTGAACAAGCAGTTTTAAGTCTTTCCTGACTTGTAAAGTCCTAAAATTTTCCAATAGAGATGCACTCCCAGCCCCCTGAGAGCAAATTTACTCTACTAACAGTAGGCTTTTCTCGGCTGTTCTATGTGGATTCCTTTGCCCACAGGTTGAAAACCACTGCTGTGTGCTGTCTGGCATTCTGCAGCATAAACACATCTCTGTTCCGAGAAAAATAGCTCCCAGTTTTGGGTCTTTGAAAAATACATCTGGATCTACCTACTGAAATATGAATTCATTGTATTGTCAAGCCTCAGAGCCTGATTATGGCAGTATAAGCAACTTACAGCAACAGAGCCAATTGATCTGCATGGGTGTGAAACCAAATATAAATTAATCCCTTTGTTTCCACAGCCCTCACTGTCAAATCTATTTTCAGTGCAATCAGAAGTTAGGCTACATTAGTAACTTCAGACCATGACATTTTTCCACACTGACTAATCAAATACTGAATCCATTAGCAAACTTTTGTGTAATGCGGAACACGAACACAATGTTGGATTTTCTCAACAATTACACCTTTAGACCTCATTGACTTGTTAACTTCCTATTTCTAACATTGTATATTACTTTCTGCACTTCTGTTCTAGCAACAGTATAAACATCTATATATTTTTTGCAAATGGATAACATTTTCTCATCCACTGTGGGACTAAGAGATTTATTTTTCTAAAGCATTTCCTGTGCTATGTAGGATTCTCACCAACGGAGAAAGAGAACACCATTTTTTTGTTCTCTGACTTATGGCCCCCATCCAAGAAAGCACTTAGCCATATGTCTGCTTTTCCCCCTAGACTGGGGGTTTGGCTACTGGATAGCACAAACCTATGCACCAGGAAAGGTATGCTATCCATTGCTTCTTAGAGTCAATCAAAGATGCCTAAATAGCTGATTTAGACATCTGCAATGTGACAATTATCCTATGGAAATCCAGAGACTACTGGGCTCAGGGACCCTGTTCATAATGGAGGTGCAGCAGAATAGTCTCAAAGCACACGATAGCACAGAAAATTGTCTCACGTATGGCTCTCCTTATGTTCTTTGGTTATCACATTTTGGAAATTGAAGCATTCGATGAAAACCACTGGACTATAAATTGGTGCCGTCAACATGTAGTTTCTTACTCTCACAGTGTGACCTGCTCAGTGTACCCCATTAAAAGGATAAACATGACAAGATAATGGATTCATTTTTGCAGTGGCAATACACTTTGATTTTTTATTATTTCTACTTTGCTAGCTCACATTGAAAAGTCCAAGAGCTCTCTCTTCAGTTGCTAATCTATGAATGGCTAATGGCTAGACCCTCATGTTCTGGGATTAATGTTACAAAATGACAGAGAAATTGCTCACTAGACAAGCAAATATTGGTCATAAATTTTCAGGGTGCTTTTTTTTTTTTTTTGCAAAGTTTAGCTTTACTCTCTAAATGTGCTTTCAAATGTTAAATATGCTTTTAAATATGCTCTCTAAAATGCTTTCCTTTTCAGATTATCTCAATGGTGATCTGAAACTAGCTAATTTTGAACATCCTAAAAGCTGGAGGGTTGAATTTATATTGAAGTCTAGACTAATCCTTGTCGTAGCTCCAATCCATTTTCTAGGTGAGCTAAAAGCACTTCTATCTTGACAATTTAAATGCATCCCTAAGCAATCATCCTTCTAATCCACTTGCACAGATTTGTGTTTACTGCCTATGTTCATGTGTCTAAAGAATGAAATATGGAACCAACAAAATGCTGAGGATCTACCTGGCAGTTTCCTGGCCCCTGAAATTGAAGGCTATTCTTTTTGTTGAGGTATAAACTCTCTACTGTACTCTGTCAAAGGAAATAAAAGATACAACCAGGGAAGGGAGAAAGCACCTTTTAAGGCTCCTGAAGCTTTTAATTGAATTAGTGATTCAGGAAATCTCATTCTCCCTTCTGCTTGTTCTGAAATGGAGAGACAATGAGCAGATTTCTGTCAGTGGAGCAGATGCTCTGTGCATGCAGACATTTTTGTGTCTAATGATAGCTTTGACGTTATGATGAGTTTTGTGGGATCTGCTGCCTGGGGTATCCGTAAAGGATTCATTAAGCGCCTTTCCTGTGAAAATTTTAAGACATTCTCTTAAATATGAGAAACTTGCATAAAATTTGGCTTGCATTGATACCTCACTTTACTTATCACAGGATTGCACTGGCAATGAGGTTTTAATTGCTCAAATTGAAGTATCTTTCAGATGTCAAAATTACTTGCATTAATTGTCAGTGGAGACAAAGCAATAATGCTTCTGTACCAACATGTTGCACAACCAATTAGCATTAACAGTATGGTCAAACTTCACATGTCTTTCTATAACATGATTAAAAGGAATAAGCCACTAGATGAAGTTCAGAACTAAGATGAATGCACCTTTTCAGTCTTCAGGTCTCAGCCTAAGTATTTACTTACACTGTATGAAAAACACCCCATCTTCAGATCTGTTTTTGAGATGATGCATATTTCTCTAACTTCATATTTAGGCTGATTTACATCATATCAGAATATGGCTTTATTTTTTTTTTACTTACAACAGAAGCCAGCACTACCCCTCTGTTCATTTAGAACTATGTAAAAAAGATGCAGCTCCATCAATGCAAAGAGATTAACACTTTTGTGCTTCACAGTACAAGCCTCTATTTATTTCCATAGTGAAGCTGAGCACTAATTTTCTGCTAAAAAATTTTTGCTTGTAATTTTACTCCATCCACTCTTCATGTAGTAGTATAAAGTTATCAGCGGGTTTATGCAGCATAGGCTAATTAAGTAGGGGAAATTTTGTATGTACAAAGGGAATACCTTGGCAAATGGACATGGCAATGTTTCTGTTCTGGCCACTTACACAACAAAGTTATTATTTGGAGGAGGAGATAATGAAGCTTATTTGTATTCTGGCTTTTTACCATCAATATGTAGGTGGGTAGTTCAGCTCATTGGAAAACAGCTTCAAGCTATAGAGTGATAAAACCTTTGTCTCAAGTACTGCACCTGTTGTATGTCTCTGACCAGGCCTAACAACTGTTCAGTGCAGGGAAATTTCATTTACAACTCCTATTTAGAAAGACAGGCTCTTCTCTTCAGACCTTGGTCTGCTGGCTGCAGCATCCCTAGGGTCGTCCAGCTGGGAAGGCTTGAAAGAAGGTTGTACCTCAAAATTGCTCTGTTTTTTAACCTGACGTTATGAAGGGTGACTATACTTTAGAAAGCTCAA
Source organism: Orthonyx spaldingii (assembly GCA_013397795.1). Lineage (NCBI taxonomy): Eukaryota > Metazoa > Chordata > Aves > Passeriformes > Orthonychidae > Orthonyx > Orthonyx spaldingii. The sequence goes on along the minus strand of VZTJ01003401.1, from coordinate 245,619 downwards.
AAGGCAGCAGTGTTTCAGAGGAAGGCAGCTACTATGAGAGGGCAGAGAATGTGCCTGGACTGGGAAGGAGGAACAAATGTGATTTCTGACTGTTTTTAACAGGAACCAGAAGGACTATGCTGGCATTACGGCCTTTACCCCTGGGGCATGCAGACAGTGAGGTATGAAGGACAGCATGAGTGTGAAGGCACCACCCCTATATTTTATATGTATTATTGTAGAGTAGGTATTTTCTCCCTCTCAGCTGGAAACCATACAAACAACTGTGATTAAAATAAAACTAAACTCATATAATGTTACTTGTATCATTAGAGAGGCACCACATGTTTTGTCCTCTGCATTTAATATGTCATGCTATAATGAATAAATCCGAGATCTAATGTTGAAGAGCATTTTCCTTTACTGTTGTTTGGAAAATATTTTTGGTAATAGAGTCACAAATTAAATTTTGAAAACTTCAGGAAGGTACTAATAGACTTAGTAGTAGCCTTAATAGTAAGCCTGTATTCTTTATAAAGGTTTCTCAAATTGCTACACAGCAGTACACATTATGTGTCATGACCTGAAAAAAATGTATTCTTTACACTGGTTTTTAATAGCTACAAAACCTGTTTCTCATTGTAGAATTAATGGAGAAGTGCCTTCTGCTCAACTGTTGAAAAATGCAAAGTAGTTGGGAAAGTTTTGGCATTTTAACTTCACCTGCTTACTTGCTAGATTTTTGAATGCAAGTATCTGAAAACTCTTCTGACATTATCTTTAATGAGTAATATTATTGAAAGAGTCTACATTTAAGGAAAAAAATTTAGAACCCAAATAAAGAGTAACAGAATGAGCAGTAAATTTCTCATTGGCTCACAGTGGTCACCTGAGCAACTGGTGCTTCTGAAGGAGCTGTGAGAAGCTGCCTGTGTGCCACGATATCTCCATCACACCAGAGGAAGGAACAAGCCAGAATGGGCAAGAGATAGTTCATGTCCTGAAATCAAAAGGTTTAATATTCTCTGCCAAAGTTGTTATCACTTATCAACTCCAGATGTATTTGTAATCCTCATTGCAAATTCCATCAAATTCCACTGTCTAGTAGCACAGTAATTTTATTAAGTGTCTCATTTGGGAGTTATAAGAAAAAATAGGAAAATGCATCATTTACAACCTTGTTGCACACTCTCTATATGCACATATTTATCAACTAAAGGCTTTGTTTGTGATCTGCATCCTTTTCACTCCTCTTTTCTAATCTCCTTTTAGTGTTTTGTGCATGGGATGTTTACACAACTTAACATCACATAATCCACACCATAATTCAGGAAAGCCACCATGATATTCTCTACACTTTCTCCAGCCCTGCACCTACTTTGGGGTAGCAGATGTGTGGCCATCCCTACTAAAGGATTCTGTGGGTGTTCAAATTTCAGCTGAGCTAAAGGAGATATTTTATTAACTAATGCACAAGCAATGCATTGAGGGTTATTACATTCCCAGTAATCATCCTGAAGTCGTTGATATGAAAACTGCTGAGGAGGTTGTTAAGGGGAAGTGTTCTATGTGCTTGTCTTCTACTTCCCCCAGCCTAGGTACCCACCTACATCCCCTCTCAGAGCCTGGATGTGACACAGACCATTGGTTCTGCTCAGCACAACCCTTCTCATGCTCTAAACTAGTTTTGTCATGGCAGCAGAATAGCCAAGATTAAAGTTCAGAAATGGGTTGAGGGTCAGGTGTCTTTGGTTATGATTAAGCCAACATAGATTCCTAGACTGGATCCTGGTCTTTTACAGGAACTGGACAGATGAACTGGACAGAATGGAGAGCAGCAATAAAGGAGATTAACTGGTTTCAATCCTGGGTGACTGATACACGTTTACAAAGTATTTTGGCTAAAAGCTAAATATTTTGCAACCAAGAAAATGAAGACCAAAGAGCAGAATCTAACCTACAGCTGGAGAAAAAGGGGTTCCTTGCTATGAAAATGTGCTATGCAATGCTTGAAATATTTCTTATTTGCAATAAAAGTTCAAACTGAATTAAGAGATATTAAGTTTCTGGAAACTACAAAACTGGGATACAGCCCAAGAAAAAAAGCAAAGTTTCATCATGTTCGTTAATGCTAATGTGATGATAATGAACAGAAGTTGGTTAAAACTACATGTCTCTGTAATACGTTCAACATTTTAAACCACATATTCCAGTTAGGGGCTAAATGTTAATACAGATCTCCACATAGTACATACAAATACCAATTAATAAGTCAATACTTCTAAGTGACCAGAACTGACCTCACATAAATATAGAAAATAAGAGACAAAATATGTTTAGGCTAGTGCATTTTATTAAAAAAAGTTTTAAAAGAAGATATGAAAGCTGATATTAAATTTTAGTCCATTGTCAGCAACAGCTGTCAGAGCAAGCAGGTAGTATAGCAAAAGTGAAAAGGTTATGGAGCCTCAGGGATATAAAAAGCCTTAAATTACTGCTCGTATTGACCCATTGAGTGACACAGCACTGGACTCTACAAAGCATAGCAGAAGGACAGGGCCACTGCGTGGGACACTTGCTGGCCTCTGAAACCCTGTGCACTCACAGCATCAGAAACTCAGTGGGGCACATAAATGTTATAATTTTGTCCTTTAGAAATCAGAAAAAAACCTGTTCACTGAACAGTTCGTAGTCCCGGTATCATATTTTCTGCTTAAGCAGCTGGGTGTTACAGGTTATATCATAATAGACAGAAACTTTTCCCTTTGTCTTCTTTCACTATGAAACACAGCCAAAAAAAAGAGGAAATTTAATTTAAGAACCTAGCAGTAATAAAAAAATAGGACCTTTTCCTTTTTGGAGAAAACCACAAAACCATCATCAACTTTGAAATTCAAATGTCATGTCAAGTTAGGCACGTAGTTTGAGCTATCAATCACAGAAAAATTCTGCTTGCATCTGCATGAAAAATACATTTCATCAATTTTGGACCACAAACACTCCCACAATTCACGCAGACATTTTTCTCTATGCTCTTTACTGGCTTCAGTACTATGAGCCAAAGGATATTTTAGGCGAAGTATATTTTTCTAAGTTTATTCCAGGACATCTAAATAGGACGTGTGAAATAATTCTTCTACTCTACTACTAAAGAGCTGCAGCCCAAGAAGGATCTTCAGTTTAGAGAATAGTTTCTTAAAGACACAGATGTACTAGAAAGATGCCAGGAAAATAACAGAATTATTTCAGGTCTAGAAAGCACAACCTCTGAAAAAAAGATTAAAAACCCCCCAGTGCTGAGCACGAATAAGGACATAGCAAATCCTGAGGTACAAAAAAGGCACTTATGCAGAGGAGGACTATTCTCTTTACAAGGAGCAATGAATCTTGGTGCAGACAGAAAGACTGAGGTGAAATAATAGGAAAACCTGATATAGAACATGGAAGCATTGAAGGTTTTTAAGAGCAGGTTTCGAAGACATTTATCAGGATTGATTAAAGCTGATCTGGATCTAGGGCAAAGGAATGGAGAAACCAATCACTTAAAATACTGTCCAGTCCTATTTTCCTTTCATCTGATCTCTGTCCTACTGAGTCAATGAGATTCGTTCAGCATGCATGCTGTGAGAGTCAAAAGGGCTAAATTCTTTGCTCATTTCTAAACATTAATCCATTTGAATACATCATATGTGTAGATTATTCTATGAAGACATTTTATCATTACTGTGGTGTGTGACACCTTGATAGGTGTCAAATTTTAAAATAAAGCATTTTGGTCAATAATAAAGATGCAACATTTATAATGAAGTATTTTAGTTAATAGTTGTGCTGCAGTCCAGAATATTTGAATGGTTGTCAAGGAGTCTACTCACAGAAAAGTAGAAAAAAATCACAGCTTGTACTATAAAATGGAGGCTAGATGCATTTATTAAAAGCAAAACATTCCAGTGTTGTCTAGAAAAATGGAGATCTCCTTCCAGTTTTAATTCTCCTATTTAATTACCTCTTTCATGAATCAGTCTTGTTGCTTCTTGTAACCAACTTTGTAGAGAAACAAGTGGAAATGCTGGAAGGCTTATCTGCATATGTTGCTATATCTTGTAAAAAAAATCCTTTTATTATGCCAAAAAATCAGAGCTCTGACTAAATAAATACACAACACTCAGAAGCACTGCATATTTGCAGCATGTTACTCATTAATACTGCTGAAATGTTGACCCAAGAAAAATATCCATGTTACTTACATAGTTTTCCGTGCTGTGCTGTAGAAGCAATAAGTATTTGCTTATTTAGAATATCAGATGCGAGTCACTAATCTAGAAAATTAGATTTCTGAAAGAACACGGATTGCATTTGCCAAGAACCAAAAATCTATGTGAATCACTTCGTTCTTTTTAATAAACTTTCTCTGTGAAACATTGATATTGAAAGAATCAATATGACTTTTTAAAAAATATCCCTATTGTCATTCATTTATTCAAATAGGGACCTTAGCCTTAATTAAAATAACGCTGCAGAGACCCAAGGGAAGCACATATGTATAATTCCTACAATTACTTATTTATTATTTCAATTAATTATTTATTACTGAGAGGTTTTTTTCAAAAAAGCTCACAGAATTTTAATTAAAGTTACAGTAGACTCTGAGTACTAAAATTGCACATAGAGTACACTTTCATATATCAAACTGAAGTCAAAATAATTTCAATACATGTTAATCTATAAGCAATTCTATTTCTGTGGAAGCACAAATAAAGTTACACACAGTCAAAGACCAAAAACTCAGCTGCACACTTGGCTGAAACATCAGACACTTCCCTTGGGTGGAGATCAGCCCAGCCTGATCCTCCTCAGCCTGCTGACACAGGGATGATGGTGTGGAGTTGGAGAACACAGCCGTGCTTCTCTCACACTCACCTTGCACTATCAGAGGGAAGGATCCAGGCTGGTGGGTCTCCAAATTCCGAAAGCAGATATTAAATAGCAGCAATCCATGTGTGGGGGGGGATCCAGCTACCTCCACCCGTCTCCTGGATCAGGTGGGCACAGACCTCACCAACCCCTTTTGCATTGAAAGACCACGTTTGGCACCTTCTATCACCAGAGACATTTTGGAGCAGATTATGCGTTCAATTATGAAGTTGCTGCAACACCTTGGTTGTGATTTGGGGGTAGGTGCAAGTCTGGCCTCACGTGCTGAACTCCACTCTGTCACAGTCTAATTAAGCCTGGTTTAAACTGATTTTAAATTAACCCATCAACAACTTCTCATTACAGTATGGTCAAACCATGCCAGTAGTGCAGCTCAGGAAAGTTTATTATGCTAAAAGACTAGTCCAGAAACATCAATAAAGTTATATTAATTCTTTTTAAAGGGTGAAACCAGGTGTTGTCCCGGGATACGTACAAATGCGTGACAATTGACTGCACTGCAAACTGTGTACAGACGTAACAGCACATTGGACAGCTAAAATCCTGCGAAACGAACACCCTTTGGGATTATTAGACTGTTACCAGACCAAGCAAGCAGCAGTGTTCTGCAGAGGTGGAAGGCAAAGAGTAAGGAAAAGTAGTCTCTGTTTCAGTGAATTGTGCTCAACTGTTTCTTTTCTGTTTTAACGTTCAGTACAACCACACAGGGCAAGTTTTTAAAAACCCTCACCTTTTTGTGTGTGCCACTTACAACATACATTCTCAATATAGCAGCTTTCTGAAGGACTTCCGAGTACAACCTTGCTTCAAATTCACAAGGCCAAAGGTAGAAATGTTTGTTCAGGACCTGCAGAAAAGGATGTCTCTCTGAAAGGTTTGCCACAACATCTGCAACAGAGGTAACTCAAAGGTGAGTGTCACAGCCTTGGTTGTCAGACATCACTAGATATCAGTTAAAGGAAGTAGGTTCTCCTCTTCCCCACCTTGGCCTTTATTTACAGTGATTAAATACTGAAGGGGAAAAAAAAAAAATACAGTGACATATTTAATCACATCTTCTTTAGGCCTCGAGGTCTTTGCAATAATTAATTATATGAATTTAGGTCTGAATATGAACATATGTAGTGACATGAAAACTTTTCAATGCTACGGCACGGGGCATAAGGGTAAAGCATAGCCCAAACTTGCTTAGGGTAAACTGACACCAAAATTATAACATTTCTTTGTGTTAGGCATTAAGACATACCAAGAAGACAGAAAAAATGGATGAGGCTGGTGATGACCAGCTAAGGGCAGCTTCGTACCAGGGCCTGGGGAGTACAGAATACTTTTAGCTTACTGACATTTCTGAAATGTTTGAAGAAAACAAGATCAGTAATCCACCCCATCTGGTTTGCAAGATTCTGATGAACATATGGAACATCCTGCTGGTAGGAAAGTGAGGTTTACAGCCATATGCTCAGCCAGTCTCTGGTATGACTATTGCAGGTCTGCAGTATGCTGAGGATTGATCGTGTGTATTTGTATTTCTGATGATGCTCTACAACAACCACAGTGACCCAGGCAAGCTTCATCAACAGGGTCTCACAAGAAGGAGAGGCTGGGAGAGGAGGATATTCTTGTCTCATTATTTCTGTTGAGCTCACGGGTGTGGAGAGTGTGAGGTTTGGATTTGGTTTGGGGTTTTTTTCTTGTTTGTTTGTTTATTTGGGGTTTTTTTGTATGTAAAATTGTGATAAGATCGTGCCAAGACAGTAACAATTTTCTCTTGCAATATATTAAGATATTTTTAGGCAGCCATTGACAATTAAAAGGTGCTGAAGTTATTAAAATATAGTATTTATGATTCATAGCTGTCTCTCTATCCATTAATATATAAAGCCATGTTTTAGCCTGTCAATTATAATTTTTTTAAGAATTCAAACTATTGGTAAAAGGCCAATAATCATAAAAAAGTTAAAATAAGAATATTAAAATTCTTATTTGCTAGCGTTCAAAATAATATTTTTAAGACTTTCCTCAGTTCATCAAGGATACAACTAGAATTATAAAGATGTAATAATTTGCTGTCTGTGTCAAAACCACATAATCTTCAAACAAACTGCTTTTGCAGTATCACTCCAGGAACACGTTATTTCATAGCTATAACAGGGCCAAAGATACATCGAGCTTAAACAGATCGGATTGTGTTTGTAATGCATTATTAGGCAGAGCCCTTTCAAGGAACCCAAGACATTTCAATGGAACTTGAGGACAAATTAGTCATGGTCAGCAAGGCTCTCAAGCACCAACACAAGACGTCTGATAAGTAGCTTAAGATTTAACAACTACCTCAGAGAATTCCTGAGCATTACACAGGGTACTCATCTTCTGATCCATTGCATCTTAAAGAGGAGTGGAAGTAAATGAAGCAGATTTCTCTGTTATTCATTATTTACCTGTTGTCCTAACCCTTGATACTTCGTAGAACAGTCAGATCTCTTGACTGCTCTGTCAAGGTGAATTATGCTGGAGATGAGGCAGGGAAAACTGCCACAGTCTGTGTACAAAGTCAAAAACAACACACACAAACCTCCAGTTCCCACCTCTGGAGAGAGTAGTTTCCTTTCACTCTTAGTCTTGACTGAAAGGTCTTTTACAACAACAACATATTCATGCCAAGATTAGGTAAATTGCTATAGAGAAATTGTTAACAGTTTGTGTGCACTGACAGGGCATTTGAGCCCTGTAAAACTTGGGAGCTTTATTTAACCTCCTTTCCCTTTAATATCAACAGAGTAATCAACTTCTCCACAATCTTTTATAAGAGGGGAATTCAGAGGAAACCAGATTTTAGACAAAGGTAAAAGCTCTGAATCCCTTTTTCTGATTTAACAGAATTTTCTCAGTTCCTGTAGCAAAGAAACTGTGTTCCTTGTGTCAGTAAGTACCTTAGAGTGGACTCAAAGGCTGTTTATTTTAACTTTTATTAAAGGCTAAACCATAAATCCTGGTGCCTTCCATTCTGAACTTTGTCCTTACAACTAAAGGACAGGCTGTACTGATACAAAAAAGTGACAAAGTAGTGAAAGAATTCCAGGAGAAACTAATGTTATGACACCAGGTTCCGTATCTGAAATGAAAATACATGTTAAAAGAAACAAGGAAAAAGAGCAAGACACAGATAAGGGAAACGGAAGGTGGATTCTTGTCCTAAGGATATTTAGCTTACAAAACTTGCACTGACACATGGAACATACTGGCCAGATGCAAAGAAACATTAACACCCAGTATAGAAGTTAGGTCAGATTTTTGTACCTCATTGGATTCTTCATCACTAATTTTCTGTTTCATATTTATGGTTTCTTTGGAAGTTTCTGCCATAGATCTTAAACAATACATAAGGAATCATTGTGCATTGCAGGGATTGCAGTTCTAATCTAGATGGACTACCTGGACTAGTTAGATTAAAACAATTTGTTGGGAAAGCAAATTTCTCTTAAACTATATTTGACAACAGATGGATGACTATTTGCATTATGCCCATGAGATTCATTGCCTCAAGGCTTGTAAGAGAGTCCTCAGAAAGGAGACTTTCAGCTGCTGTCTAAAGCATCTGCATGTGGCAGCATTCCTCCAAGAAGGCAGAGGACATTTATGTCCATCATAGGATTACAGGAAAAATCACAAACATGATAAAAAGTGAGTATATTTCTTCAAAATATGTCTGTAATTTCAGAAGTTTCTGCCACATCTCATAAACCTTTAAGAAATATGACATTTATTTTATGTCCCATGGAATATCATCCAACATAATAATAAAACAAATGCAGACAAATTGAGAACCCAACAGAACTCTAATTCACCACAAATTTTTTTCAGTATAATTATGTTTTATGGCATTAGCTCTGCATTCTTTGGGAAATAATTTTCTTGCAGGAATTTATTGGTTTGCTTTTCTGTTACAAACCAAAAAAAAGAACTTGTTTTGGAAGTGGAGCAGTATTATGTTCTAGTTGTTCCTAATAGGTAAAAAGGAACAGAACATGTGAAAGTGGTGGCATAGAGTAGAATAAACTAGAAATTTATGCATTTATGTAAAGCCCATCTTCTTGGACTGGCTGATTATGGGAATCATTAAAAATAAGATTATATTCTTACGGGAGGTATTTCAGGCATGATGTTTAGAAAAAGCCAGGCTGGGAGCAGTTAGCAAGGACCGAGTGTCTAAGGTTCTTCAGAAAGTCTGCAGCACTTGAAACTGTGTGAGACAGAGCCTGTCCAATGTAATTCTCTCAGCTCAGTTTTGAACACTCTGACCTTAGCTTTGCTGTGACGAATACTCCCAAAGGGCTTAAAAGACTGTTAAGGGAAAGATCAAAGACAAATTTCTTCCTCCTGGTTGCTGTAGCATTTATGACCTCTTCCAGTGACTTGTCTCTTGCAATGGGCAGCCCCTTGTGAAGTCCTATGCTTTCATGTAGACTTCTGAGCTGACATCAGCTTTGGGTTTTTCTCTTCAATAGCAGCTCTGAGGGACTGACTGTGAAATGATCATTCCTAACCAAGAGACTATATGAATTTTTCTTAATGTTTTCTATAACTTCCAGCATTAAAAATACAGTATTACATGGGATAGGAAGTTATTTCAAAAACAAATGATTATTTGCTTCTGTTTGAGGAAAACATATTCCAGGGGAAACATAATTCAAGAATTTTTCATTATCTTTAAAATGGGTAAGAGCTATATCATGAAAAGTTAAAAAAGGGCACTGTCTCCCTTGGCTACCATGGAAAGTTTATACCATAGGAATGCTTGAGACTCACTCAAGGCTATAGCTCTGCCACCCTGCTAAGGCTCAGCAAAGCAGAAAGAAAGTATAGCAAAGGAAGCAGCAGTCCCATACTAGAGTCCTGCTACTGGAGTAGAGAGCACGGTCTTTTGAAACCCAGTATGTCTCACGCTTCTGAACCTCCTTCTACTACCTCAGAAGATCCCTACCACAAGGCAAAGCTCCAGACTTCCCATTTCACCGCCTCCTCACTCCTGTTGCAGGTCTCCCCATAGCATTTCCCAGTTTTTCTATCCCCACATATCAGCCTTCCCCCCTTCCATGCCTCAGACGTGTCTGCACTCAGCAAGTCTCAGCTCCATCTTAATCCCTCTTACAGCAGAGCTGGTGCCTGATGTACTGGATTCCCTTTTGGGATGCTGGCTTTGTGCTATTAAAACACATGGCCCAAAACCTCAATGAGACTGGCCTGACATGCCTTGTTTTTCACAAATCCAGGTAACTGTTACTCACCTCTGTAGTCTTCTAAGTCTCTCCTTATCTTCATACGGTTATGCATTGCTTCCATGATTATTTATTCCATAATTTATGCAGTGATTAAAATTACTCAGATTTAGAATACCCTAGCCACTCTAAGGCATGAACTGTTCTCACTCTTCCCCCATCACCCCTAAACTCTCAGGGAGAACAGTTCTGTGATTGCTCCATAGATTAGCAGACCTGTGGTTTTCCAGTCACCCCATACCACCAGATTAAATGAGTAACTAAAGCCCCTAATGGATTGGAGGACATAGGTGACTTCTGGCATCAACAGCTGGGGTTAGTTGGCATTGAACTCTTCATTAATTAAAACCAGCTTCCAAATCAATGCCTAGAACAAGTTCAGGGATCAGGAAAAGAATTAATTAGCTTCTTACCAAAAACTAATACACAAAAAAATTTAAATTCAGAGAAGTTTGGATTTGGACATGATCTTTTTCTGTTTTGGGATTTATTTTTCAGATGAATGCAAGAAGAAATCATTAGATTTAGAAAAACTACTTCTTCTATATCTGTTTGTATTGCACCAAGGAGATGGGAATGAACAACAGTTCCAGACCCACACATTTTAATTTCCACTCCAGACAATCTAAAGCTATGGGGAAGCACATAGTATATTCCTAGTCAAAAGGACAAAGCACTTCATTCTCAGGTTTGGTAATTCAGAGTGCAGTCTATTATTGGCAGCTGAGCTTAAGGAGGGCAAAGATTAGAGTATGAAAGGAATTGTTCTGATGTATCCTTTAATACAATAATTGCTGGTTAAGCAGGACAGTGCATCACTACACTTGTAATCAGTCAGCAATATTCACTCTCATTGACTGCTGCATGTAGCAGTAAAAGATAAGATTTTAATGTAAGCAGATACCATCTCAAAAAGCACATGTTTCCACTACAGCCAGCAGTGCCCTGTTCCTCCCTGGAAAACCGTGCAGGTAGATAATTACAACCCAATCAAATGCCTCAGACAGACATTAAACGTAGTTCTCCCTTGCCACTTAGCATTCAGCTGAACGCTTCAGGGTGACAGTCCTGCACCAAGACACAGATATATCTGCATTTTTTGCTTCATAAACTATCAAACAAAGTTACATTTAAATCTATTCCCCTTATTCATTCCTGTGAAATCATCATAATGGCTTGTGTCATGAATATGATCTGTTTAGAAACTCATCATGTGATATCATTTTCTCTGTATTGTGAGGATGGGGGAGAAAGAAAGAGGCTGAAGTGTTAGTGAGTAATGTTACTCAGATATAGGAAAAAAAGGGTGCCAAGAAAAAAAAAATCTTCCAAAACAAATTAGTTTGTCTAATACAAAGAAGTAGAGAAAGAAAGATGGGTTAAGGAAAGATTTTGCAAAAAGTCTAAAAATTTCATTTTAAAAATTGACAAAAAGGGATTAATCAACCACAAAATGAAATCACCCCTCAATTTTATTTGTGATATATCCTAATTTGACTGTTAGCAACCTGACCTAGTATATCCGGCTATTAATACACATTTTGTTGTGAATGATTGTGTTACATTTCCTGCCCACAGACTTTTTTCTAACACAGATGAATGGAGAATTTGAGAACAGAACCCACTTAATACAGAAATAGTGGCTGGATGACAGTAATGGCAACGTTATAACATAGGTAGTAATTCAAGGTACATCATGTTCATATTCTCTGTGTTACTCTGAACAACGAATGCATCAAGAAAATTTGATCTCATCACTTGAGAGTTTATATTAGTCTAAAGGCTGAATTTAACAATCTCAGGTATGTGATTTAGGTTTGAGGTTATGAAGAGTGAGGAGTCTAAACTATGTATTTGAAATCCAAGTCCACAGCATAATATCAAAGAACTGATTTGGAATGTTTTAATTATTTTCTAGAGGAAAACACAACTTAATCAAAAAATTAAAAGCAACTTTGGATAAAAGAAATGATTTAGCCAAAATGTTTGTTTAGATGGAGAGAAAAGGGAATGAATCTAAACAGCCTCAAATTAATCACAGCTTTGTTTCTCTATTTGTCTCCTTTTCTCTTATTACAATATATTAAGAAGCATAAAATTTATTATTCTGTTCCAAGGCGTCTAAAATGAAATATTTATCTTTCAAAACTTTATGTATCTCCAGCTGAATTCAGGATTAATTCTGAACAGGATAAAACCAACATTCATATTCCTTCATAGAATTGGATTTTTCACTCACAGCAGAGTTTTCTGGCGAGGATCACCGCTGAGAGGTGTTAGCAAAATTCTGAAGTCCTTAAAGCTGCAGCCTAGCCTAGGGAATGGCATAATTACTGAAATAGCAAAATGGGGAGGGGACTCAATAAGAAGACATTCTTTTCACCTGCAAAGGATTGGGAAGAAACCAACAGGTTTCTAGAAACATCACGGAACTTTGCTTCATTTCACTGAAGATCCCCAACCTACAGCATTTGGCAAAAATTCAGGAAAATAGGGTTTTTAGACCTGTCCTCATTCTATGTCTTTTTGAGTGGGGGGTCCTGGGTCCCCTGGGTCCCAGTCTTTTTTGCTGAAATAACAAAGCCATCATCAGATCTTGTGGAAAAACAAGCAACCCTTGAGGTTGAGTACAGAGTACAAGTAATGCTTGTGGTTTATTCTTTACTTACAGATGTCTTGCAGCAGAGAAGGTAGAATGAGAAATGCACAGTAAGAAGCTTGCAGAGTCAGTACAGAATTTGGGTTTTGCTTAAAGAGGGGAGGAAAAGGAGAGCACAGAAATTATGCCACAACTACACCTCTCCTAATATCTGTTACTCAATTCCACTGGAACAAAAACTTTTAAGAAGCAAATGTGTGTCTGGAAGCTCTTCCAAATGTAAATGGACACAACTGATGTGTCTGGAAGCTCTTCCACATCTTCCACGTAGTAGTGGAAAAGCCCAAACACTGCTTCTGTTAAGATACTGCTTTAAGCATCACCTTGTCATGTAAAACAGCACTGTTCAACATCTGTTTGCCTTTCCCTGGAAACCTTATATGAGCAATTCATAGAGTAAGGCAATAAATGCATTCTAAGACACTGGCTGTTCAGTACAAAAAGGTGAAAACAAACTTTGTTCAGATATTCTGAACATCTGAGTCTATTTGAATTAAATCAGAGGGATTTGCTGATTGAGATTCAAGTGCTGAAAGGCTAATTTGAATTAAGAGAAATGTGGAAAAAACCAAATGTGCAAAGTCAAAATCCTCTACAGCCAATGACTATATTTACCTCAGTGAAGAATTTTCCTCCTAAACTATTGATTTTTGCCTTCCTCACCAAAATCAGTTCCCTTTTAAGTGTAATTCAAAAGCTGTGATCAAACATGACAAAGATTGTTATCAATTATAATATAATTTGCATAGCTTTAGCCCCAGCTGAGGAGTGAACATCTTTATATTAACAGCTGTAATAATTCAAAGTAAGATCTTGACTCAGGCAAAGCTTTAAAAAAAAATAAGGAAGGAGAGGATCAAAACATTATGATTTCCATGTTATAGATAAAACTTGAAATAGCATTACAGGACAGCAATTACCACAGCCATGCAAACTAATGAACTTACAAGTCTTGTGACTGTGACTCACGATCTGTTCTGAAATTAAGGCATAGATGGATTTAGTGATTTAAATGACACTGCTATATGGAATCAAACTAGGTGCCTTCAGCCTTAGAGCTGAAGATGTTACATTCTCCAGCTGCCAGAGCAAAAGTCAAAGTGTATCATGAATCATGATTCTCAACTGAGATTTATGAATATAAATTTAAGTTGTTACAATTTCTGCTACTTGATGTGAAACAACATATACTAAAGATGTACAAACTCTCTGTTTGGCTGCTGAAGAAGTTTTAATAGTTACCAGCTGGCTGTTGTACCCTGCTTATACAAAAATGGATGATTACTCTGCCAAAACACAGTGACTTCTTCTCTTTCTAGCAAAAAGAAGTTGAAGACAACAGCAGAATTAATTTCAGTTTAGCTCAACACATGATTAAGATAGCTAGTTGTGTTCTATTTTTGAAATATATTCTTTAAAGAGTAGTACCTAACCAAGAGGAAATTACCTGAGTCATTTAACTGTTCTTTCAATTGTTGTCACATTAAATGCAGTCATAAGCAAAAATCTTTGCAGATCTACTGATTGTTGCTTTCCTGTTTCCTCAGTGGGCTCCTAGCAGGTAAAGACAGATGTACCAGTTGCGTTTATCAGAGTCCTTTAATCTCCCTCATGGAGGGAAAAACCGATAACCAGATGTGTAGTGGACAACGTGGCCAGACTCCCCTGCCCCCTTCTTGCCTCTCTCTTTTATTCCCTCTCCCCCTGGTGGGCAGGGCGAGAGCCCAGCTAATAGACAAATGACGAGCCCGTGACATGTGGCCAGTCCTGGGTGAACAGGGGAGGGATAAGTGGAATGCAGAGCGGTGTGTGGCCAGGCCAGGCCAGGATGTCCCTGGTGGCCGGCACACTACCACAACTGATGAACACCCTAAGTAATTTAAAAGTAAGTAATTTAAAAATCTACTCTGAAACACTTTTTATTTAAGTCTGTTATATGGTATTGTGACAATCTTTACATGTCTACATGCTAAATGCTCTGTATTATAAGTGACAAGTAGCTTGAGTGTGCCTTCAGGTCCTTTAGGTTCCTAGTTCTCTGGACTTGCTTCCCTTGAAGTTTGCTGTAATTCCTGTTATGCCTCAGTGACATAGCTCCATTTCTGAATGTGGCTGCACTCAGCTAATACTCATTTTTATGTGATACACAATGTCATTCATTATTACTGAGAATACCCACTCTCACCTAAAGTAGAAAACATTGTGACAGATTTTATGCTTCTTAAGGAAGGCATTAATGCTTGCTTACTTACTTGCAGCATTTCTTGGAGAGTTTTTAAAAAAAATATTTTTCATTATTGGTATTCTCAATACGAAATACATTTCTATGTAAGATTTTTAGTCCTGGGAGAATTCTGGTGCCTGTGAAGACTTATTGTGGGAAGACTTAAATGAATTTTGTTGGATTGGAACTGAAGGACGATTGGGAAGTGCTTATTGTTTCTACAAAAACAGAAAAACAATATTTACTGACTTGAAGAACTTACTATTACAGTAACTTCAGATTCATCAGTTCATAAAAAAATATTCCAATTCTTATGGGCGTCTTAAGGACCTTGCTTACTTAAGCAGATTCAACAACTCCAGAGAATAGTTAGGATACAATATAGTGTTGTCATCCCTGTGTATTATACCATGATGGGAAGTTGGTCCTTATGAGGTAGCACAAAAATGAGGGCACATCACAAAGTCATTTCATGGTTTTGTCTTATTGCACATGGAGATGAGCACGGACGTTCAAAATTCCCTTTCCATATTAAGTCTAAAATACAAAACCTTGGCCAAATATTCCTATTTTCAAGA
The DNA here is from genome assembly GCA_013397795.1 of Orthonyx spaldingii. Classification (NCBI taxonomy): domain Eukaryota; kingdom Metazoa; phylum Chordata; class Aves; order Passeriformes; family Orthonychidae; genus Orthonyx; species Orthonyx spaldingii. The sequence continues at coordinate 229,971 of VZTJ01003401.1, read as the reverse complement.
AAGAAAAAAAAAACAGAGGAAAAGGGCATGAGGAACAGAGCAAGAAGAACAGTGATATAAAGGATTACCACCATAAATTGACTTAAACATGCTTCCAAGGGAAGCCCATTATTTCTGACTGACCCGACTTTTCTAAAGGACCTCTTGCCCTTCTTTAAGGCCCTAATGGGATGAAAACCTTGCCAATTTCTAAGTTGTCCTAGCAACCATTTGCACTTTATTTCTAGATTAAGTGTGTCTTCAAATTCCAGCCACTAAATTATTACACCTTTACCCCATTCTACCACACATCTTCTCTCCATATAGGTTGGTTTAGAGATTAAAAACTTGTGTCTTATTTTCATTCCAAATAACCCAAAGACACTGAGCTTTTTAATGCCTCATTTATAAATTGCCTTTTCCATATCCAAAATCATTGCTATTGCTGAAGCTGTCTAAACTCACTGAACTTTTTAAAGCACTTGCCTCCACAATGCCACTCCTAATAAATGCCAAATACAGGGAAAGGAGCATCTATTGCACTGTATGCAGACAAAAGAGCATCCATTTGCTTCAAATTAAAATATCTCTTCTTAAATAACCTTCAGTGACGCTCTGATGAGCTCCATAAGGTTATTAAGGTGGCTGGGGAAAAAAAGGAGAAACGGCAGAAACAACCACAAATTATGTTTCACTATTAGTTATATATTTATGATAATTATTCATAAAAGAGAAGCTGTTGGAAAGTCAGAAAACATCTGTAAGGTAGCATATTTGAACATTTGGCAGTGGGAAGCAGTTCCCAGTGTAGGAGAACGGAGGACAGCTCAGCAGTGGAGCAGTCCCATACTAGTAGTTCTCTCAGGAAAGAAAGCTTAGATGGGTGAAAGGAAACGGAAAGTGTTGCTATGGAGGCAGAAAATAGTTGTAGCCTTGATGGAAATTTATGTCCAGGTATCTAAGAACCCACAACTAAAAAGCAGAAGTGAAAGAAGCTGAGCCTATAAAGTTGTTTCCTTATAGAAAAATCAAACAATCCTTAAGTGAGAGCTGATAGGGAAAAGATTGCACTCCCAAAAAATTGTTCTTCTGGCAGCTAGAGAAATACAAAGGAGTGCACGGATAAAATAACAGAGACACCTGAATCCAACAACAGTAAATAGTTCTAATGACCAGATGTACAGAGCACGTACTGGGAAAGAATACAGGAGAAGATGAAGACATACAAACGTTTATCAGCAGACTTTTCATAGGATTCATGTTCTTGTGCACGTTTGGAGAGAGCATAAAAACTTGACATGTGACAATTAAAGAGTCCCTCAAGAAAATGTTTTAACTGGAAAACATTCACTAAGCTTCTAAAGATCTAGTGCTTATTGTAGAAAGGAATACTGAAGTGTACCTTAAACATCATCTAAACTGAAATATTTGAAAGGATTTTAATGAAGGAATAACATTACCAGGCACTTGAGGACAGCAAAGCTCTGAATTACCCTTTGGAAACATAACTGGTTCCTGAAGTCTTTTCATTTTGATCATCACTGAGGTCCTATTCTTTACCCAGGTGTCCTTCCCTTGACATCCATACAAGCCAGTACTTACAGCCTTTTTGTCTTGACCATGGTGCTTTAAACCAAGGTACAGCAGGCAATTCAAAAGAAAAGGTAATTTTCTTAATAAATAGCCAGAGAATCCCTTTACGCAAATTTTCTGTCTGGTTCTGTAATTTGCTCAACAGCTGTCAAGAGGAGAATACAAGTTATTCCCTACAATATTTAATCCACTATAGCTGTGCTGAATCACCTTGGATGTAACAAAATCATCTTGGATGTAACTAACTCCTTTTTTCCACGGACAGGCCTTCATTTACACTGCATGCAGAGGGGAAATGAACCACTCTATTCCATGTTGTGATGGAACAGAGTGGTCACACATCACCTTGTAGAAAAAAGTCAACAAGGAGCTGACTTAAGCAAGACAAATAGAAAACAAAGAGCATACCAAAGCTCAATGCAAATGGTTACTGCAGAACAAACAGGAACTTTCTCTATGATTCTTGGTCTGATACTTTAGTAGCTTGGCTGGACAACATGATTCACCTTCTGATTTAACAGGTGCACATGTTATGGATTTGCATCAAACAAAGCTGAGCTGTACTACTTTTTCTCCTGTGCTGTTTTGTTGTGACTCTGGACCTACCATTCTCCCAGAGAACAGAAGACTGAGAGTGAAAAAATTACTTGTGATACACAACCATGTTTTCTCAGAGATTCTCTCAAACTCTTACCTACTTAAATTGTCACCTCTGGTTCATCATTTTTCCTTGCCTGCTGTTGGTGTCAGAGGGATTTTCACTTGTCAGCTGATCATTGCTGCTTTCTCCTGCCTGCCAGAGCTGGCACTGCCTCATGTCATTGAGGTTAAGAAACAAGAAGGAATGGAACAAAGTTTACTACTCTTCATAAAGTGCTTATCTCTGGCTGTGCTGTGAATAAATGGGCTCATTTTGAAATTAGTCACTGTAGCACGACAAGAGAGGCGTGTGAAAGCTTTGAAAGTGAGTACAGAAATGAGCAGGGCAGGGCCCAGCTGGAGGTCTGAGCACCAACCATTCTCCAAGAGGATGACTGCACTCATCTGGACAAATAGCTCCTGTATATTACAGAAACATACTTTTATGAAAGTGCCTTGAAACTTTCATTTTAAACATGAACCCTAAACAAAATTCTAAGTTTCTTCACCTCAGAGAGACTAATACCTCAGCCAGTGTGACTACATGAGAGCACTGCAGGAGCTCTGCCTGAGCCCAGCACGAAATATGTTGGTGATCAAGAGATCCAGTCCCTCACAGATACAAACTGGCCAGAGAAACCTGTTAACAAGTGATCTGTGGCCACTACAAGGAGCAAATCGGAGGGTTGGAAGCCCTATGGAAATATCAGCCCTCTGTGTTTTGAGAAAATTAGGTATATTTTAAAGAGCAAATAAGTTGTAATTTACAGATTTTTTTTTTTTTTCCCCCCAGGGAGTGCAAATCAGTTCAAGCTATAGTTTGTCAGTGCATAAGTGCTTGTTCAGAAATAAATCTTAAAAGCTGAACAATTTCACTGCAACCATAAGAGCGTGATGTTGGAGATGTTTTGTAGCCAAGAGAAATAGCACTTACACTGCAGGCTCCAGGGAGAGAGCAGTTGGTGTTAATTTGTTGCCACACGAAATGAATACGAACTCATGAAAGTTACCCCATGCTAGGTACAGAGAAGGGCAGGGGAAAGCATCCCACATATCCCTGCTAAACAGTATTTGGAAATTGCTGACTTGTCTCAGGACAGTTACTCCTGAGCAGAACCTACTAAATTTAGAGAATAAAGAGGAAACCAAGAAAAGAAATAGAAGGCAAGAGATGCCTCAGTAGTGAGGAACAAGGCCAAAGGAATATATTTCTTGCTATGTCAAGCATGTAAAATACTGAAGGAGAACTCTTTTGCCTTCATTGACTTCAATGAGCTTTTCATCAGCCACTCACTGCAAGTATGGTTTGAAATGACAAGGAAGTGATAGAAGCAGTGACATTACATAATTGTGTTTACAGATAGAATATGGCTTGTAAACATCTTGTATGGCTTCTGATAAATATCTAATTCAATTAAGAAGCTGAGTAAGCATGGAGCGCATTTATAAATTGTAAATATTCTGCCAGAAAGGTTGACAGTGATGATGTGACCCTGGCAACATGAAAATCATATTAGATGCTGTTCACAGGCAGTCTCATATTGGGGATCGGGGTATAAATCAGCACAGGTTCACTGACATCTGGACAACAAGGCTGATTAACACTGGCTGAGGACTCGACCCACAGTAACAAGTATTCATAGTGGTCACTCATGGTCTCATGCTTCTCCCAACAACATCAACAGCAAAATTGAACCTTTACAGGGGGGCATTATTAAACCTGGAGCAGCAAAAGCCTTCCTTAGGGACAGACCAGCAAATGTACACCTGACATGTTTCTGACTTTTTTATGCCTTTTTTATTGGACTTTTACGAAAATGTAGAGTGGCAAAAATTACTTCTGACACATTATTCATCAGGGCCGGAAAGCCAGGACCTTGGTCCACAAAACTGCACTGAGAGTAACTAAATTACACTGGCAGATGTGACAGAAGGATCTGCTGTAAAGTTTAATATCAAAGCTGCTTGCAGAAAAGGTGTGCCAACTATTCAAAACAATAGAATGAGGCAGAGGAAAAAAAAATAAACTAATAAATCATAACATAAACAGTGCTCCATCTTACAACCCTGCAGGAACTGTAAGACCTTTAACTCCATTTGGTTAATTTGTGAAAGGCAACTTATTAAGTGGACAGGCTGACTCAACATAGATTTTTTTTGCTTTGGTTTTGATGACTTTAATTTTGCTATGTAAAGTACTTGCATACAAATACAAGATAAAGGACATGAAGCCTAATTCCTTAGCTGCATTCATATATTTTATAAACTGTGTGTCCAATGATCATGTATCTTAGACCCACAGTTTCTAATGGGAGGCTGACCCATATCATTCCTAAGTGGCTGCAATTCTGTCATTTTATTCCTGACCCATTTATGGTCAATTGTTCCAGCCTCTCTGTGCCTGAAATTACTTCTCTTGGGTTTATCCCCAGCAGAGAATACTCGTATCCCTTCTCAGACTTCATTTTGTCAGAGCATAATATAGTCTCCCTTTGCCTGATTCATCCTCTCTGTCCTGTTTGCATCTGTTCTGACACTCTGGTGGCTCCCAGTTACAAGGTGCTCATCAAGAAAAGCACCCAGATTTTCCCTCCAGCTGTCATCTCCCCTTGGAGCCACCTGAACTGGTAGCAAAAGTTCTGCTCATAAGTCCCTCCGTGCATGACCCTGTGCTTTGCTCCATTAAATTTCATCTAATTTTTATTATTTCTGTAATCCAGTCCTGGTGTGGTGTTTCAATCTTGCTGTGTATTGACAGCTTCTTCAGCTTTGTAAGATCAACAAATTTATTTCAAGTGCTTCTATATTTTGTGACAAATATATTAATGGAAGTATTAAGCAAGGCCTATGCTTGAGGAGTTCAATGGTAATCACCTTTCAGTCCAGCAGTTTCCTTTCCAGATGAACCCATTGTTACTTCTCTTTCAGCCATGACAGATTTCTCTCTTTTCCAGTTTTAGTAACTATCCTTGTGTCACTGTCTCACACACTTTACTGAATTACAGAGAATTAGACCTAAGAAACTTCAGTTACCTTAATTTTATCAGAGAAAAAAATCAATTTACTTTTGATAAATATTTACTGCCTTCACTCGTCTTTTAATCTTTAAAAATTGTTCTATTAAACTTTTGTGCAAGCACAGACCCTTTTTTATTTTTGTTTTCAGAATGAAGGACCCATTTCCATACCTACAGTAGTACAGTCAAGTCCCTGTTTTGCAGTTGTTTGGCAGAGAGCACTTTCATTTCTTTTCTTTCAATTATTTAGTGGCTTGCCAGTTCAGTGAGGTCCAGAGTGCACTCATTTACAAGTCAAAAATCCCAATACAGACCCTACAACACATCTTCATGCAACACAGAGACAAGGAAATGCACTTGCCTTACTGGAACACTGGCTCATCCCTTACTTGCAAACAAAACTGCATGAGCTCTGGTTTGCTGTTGCTTCTTCAGGAATTTTTTGCTAGGAGACAGCACATAGAAAAGCAGAGAAACATTTTACCCTGCACAGAACCATAGACGTGGATGCATAAAGACTGGGCAAAACCTAGCTCAGTGCTGGGTCTAAGTTGGCACTGGGCACGATTTCCCCAAAATTCCAGATAACCAACACTGTCAGAGATGCAGAACAGTAAAAACTGAGGTATTGTCATTCACTTCAGGCAATGGAAGCAAGAATCTGTGATGGACACAACTTCACAAATGAGCTTCTGTTGCTTCCTATGAACCCTTACAATGTTACCTGCCTGAAATGCAGCTATCTACTTTCCCAATGGATTTACGCATAATTCAGCTCCAGAGGGAAAAAGGTTTTCTTTCGTATCTGACCAGTTATATCCACAAAGCTGAAATAAATATGTTGGAGCATTATTAGAATCAAGCAAAATAATGCATCATTTTCTGAACTCTGTACATATTAACAGGGCTCCATCTCACTGCTGCCAAGGGGATTTCAACATTATATTTGCTATAGCAACCCCTGAAGATGCTCTTTCTGCCAGTGAAAGTTAGTTTTGTGCTTAGAATAATAATTTCTTAATAACACCAAAACAGTGCAGGAGACTAACATCTTGGGTAAGAGCTAAATACAAATTACGCTGCAAAACAGAGGTGAAAAAGAGCTATTAGTTCAGGATCTCGTTCAGCCAATGCAACATTGCAATGTTAACTAACAAAATACAAGCTGAAAGTCATACATTTTCAAACTTATGACAATCCTTCCTCCATATGAATCATGCAACAATTACAGAAAGCTCCCTGCTTTATGACTGAATTCTTCCACAAAATATCTTTGCAATACTTGTTCTCCAGCTTCACAATGTCTCTGGAAACCCCCCTCTTACTTTCTGTTCCACCCAACACAGCTGCATAACTGGAGTGTTGACTCCCAAGAGTAATTCACAGTCACACAAACACTCTGTGACTCTAAAAAGAATAAATCTATCATACAGTCAACTTGCAAACTAAGGAATTCTTTATGATTTCACATTTCTGGATCCCTCATTGTAGAAATTGTTCCTTCATCTCTACCACTGCTCAAGTTTAGGACCAAAGATTATTAATAATGTTGCATTTTAAAGAGAATCACATGAAAACTTCAGCAAATATTCTAGTCACAAGAATAGTTAAGGCAAGAGAGGACCAGTTCTGACAGGGAAGGATGCCTAAGTGCTTTGTGTTTCTACAAGAAGCAGAAGTCAAACTTGGCACACAACTGTTTTACGTAATTCCAGTGGTAATTGCACAGCAAGTCTTATCACTGCAAGGTTACCCTAATTAATCTAACGATTTTATAGTATGTTTGATTATGACAAGAATGATTGCCAGAGTTACAGTAGTGTGGCAGATCAGTGTTGCACTGCATACTAAAGAAGGAAAACATACAGATTTTGTGATGAGGCAGGAAGGAAAGAGATACAGTCCTGTGAATTTCCTGTCAGATTGCCACTGGGAGCAAGGCTTGCTGGTCAAATATTCCCCCTTGTCGCACTAGTCACACTCTTAATCTGGTGAGACGGGAACCAGATTAGGAAACCAATCTCTTTGAAAATTGTCTGGGGAAAAAAGCAATCTGGATGAAGCTGAGGATTCATCAACAAGCAGGAGAAGGAGGAAAATGCTTTAGCTGCAACTACTGTGCAAGGTATGTTCCTATGGCTATAACCTCAAAGAGATCCTGTGCAGGGAAGAGGCAGGAATTCATATGAATGTCTCAGTATAACTGGACCACAGCTGCCAGGGAAAGTAAAAATCCTGTAATTAAATAATTTGCACATTTTTTCTTCTAAAGCAGCACATCAAAGTTTGTAAATTGAAGAGAAGGAGAAGACTGGTATGAAAATCACAAGGCATAAACTTATCACACAGACACCTAGAGAGTCAGATGTAGTTTCTAAAACATTAATGAATTTGCCCTTTCTTTGTCACCTCTCTTACAGACTCTTTTACCTCCTGTTCTTACATTTCAGGTGCTACTTTGATATTCCTTTCAACACAACAGGAATGAAAGATGAAGATGTGCCCCAGACAGCAAAACCACAAAAAACATGTTCTGCTCACGGGCATTAAAATGGATATTGTTGGGTGTTGCATGTCTTGTTTTTATAGTCATGATCATGCATTTCTACTATGAGATCCTCTAAAGTAGTTACCTGAAATCAAGGCCCACCGAATAGACATTCTAAAGCGTGAAATAAGCCATAAAACTTGAGGTATAAAACCCCACAAATCTAAACAGATAGAGGGCACAGGGCAAAGTATAAGGTCTTATACTTCAGTGCCAGAACTAGAAAGAGAAATCCAGTTTCTGAAGTGCCAGTGCAATAAACTGCTCACTACTGGGAAATCCACTAGTGGTTCACACAAGCACTGAGTGTTACTTGTGGTAACAGTTTAGGTGTATAAGAGTTGACATTCAAAGGGCAGCATTTATCCTGGTAGATAACAGTTTCTCACCTATGATATGAGATATTGGAACATAACAATACTGAAAGTGTGTAAAAAGTTGTGAGAAAGCAATATTGAGAAAATGTAGATTTCAGGTAACTAACATTTACAGTCCTCTCCCTTCTGAGAACTGAAAATGTTTCAAGTAGGAAAGAAAAAATTGTGTCCTTTTACTTTGTGTTTTTATTCTTTAGACATAAATTAGTCTTTTGATTATATTTTATAGTAACATAAGTGTACCGTATCCTAGATTATTCTGCATTAGCTCGCAGGTTTTGTTGCCATTCCCATCCTAGTATGTTTCTTCTTAGCAATTATAAAGCTTTTTTTAAAGCTTTTAACAGATCTCCAAACAGGCAAATTTTGGGCTGATATCATGTGTGCTTGCACAAGGTAAGTCATAATTGCTCCTACCCCTGCAGCTGTTAGCAAGTTTAGGTCAGCAATCAGGTTTTGACCTTTGGAAAAAGTCCCATTCAAAGTCAGCTTGTATGGCCACAAGAGCATCTGTGTTTGTCACACATTACTTTTAGAAACACTAAGCAAATACATCCCAGAATAATATGACCTGTGGTAATACAGATTTTCTTTCTAACCATCAAGGACAAATACTTAGGGGAACATTTTTTCTGTTCCATAGAAAGTAACAAATGTTCTTCAAGTGTTTGCTTTAATCAATAAGGGTCTGAGCTCCTACAATACTATGCTATTTCTGATACAGAACCAGACAATGGTGCCTTTGATATAAAATATCATGTATGCTGTGCCTTTTTTATGCAGAGAAATATTGAATCTGCCCATTGCAAGAGACCAAGGAGAAAGAAGAGGTTACTGTATGCATGACCTTTGATGACAGAATACACACAAAGCCCTATATCCAGGGCATAAAGGAAAAGCTATTTTCCTTTGTCTGTGTTGTGGGGAAGCACAAGATGAGCTGGGATGAAGACTACAAGAGGTGCATGAAGTACAAGGATGATATATCAGCATTCACTGGGATGGAAACATGTTTTCTCATCCATTGTGTGGGATCAAGTCTCCCACCTCAGAGGTGGTTACATTTTCTGTAATGGTGAAAAGCTCTATACTGTACTTTTTCCATGGAGAACACAAGCACAGCAATTAACACCCTAATTTAAAATACTATTAGCTCATAAGTGAGAGAATTACAGAAGGAATCTTGGATTTATGCTTTTCCCTTTCTTTCCTCCATCATTACCTTTCTTCCCAGAAAGAAGCTAGACATAGAGCTATTTTTCATCAAAGCAACTTTGGCTTTTTAATGAGCGGAGAACCTCTAAAGAATCCCACTGCTTCAAAATTGGACTTGCAAACCAGCATGTATTTATTTGAGAAAAAAATTCCACAGAAACTGTTCCTGTTTGATTAAGGGTTGTAAAAGCCCTCTGTCATCCCTTCAAGTCTACTTTAACAACATTTCTATTTAAATTATCCCTCCCAGAAGGAGAAGGAGGATAATATGCATAGACAAAGAAGAAAATTACAAGTTCCAATTTTTTAATTAAGCATCAAATAACCAATTGTTAGACAGGAATTTATTACAACTTTATTAAGGAAAGGCAGTATAGTAGTCTTATCAGATCTCCTCTAACACAGACCCCAGCAGTACCCAGTCTGTGTTAACCCTCTTTTTCTCACTCACTCTATCTCAGCCTTATTCTCACTGTTGTCCTCCTCCCCTGCCACATTGCAGCTTGGCATCTCTCTTTTTTTATTCAGGAGTAGTAAGGATCTGCCTGAAGCAGTCTGCCAGGCACCCCCATTCCAAAACTATTGATCTATAGGAAAGATAAACATCAAAAGTAACACAGATGGAATCAGAGGCAGGGGCAGATCAAGAGGGCAACCTGATGTGTAGATCAGAAGCAGACTCCCTCAGCTCACAGGTAGTTTGGCAGCTTGGGGTTTTCATGTACTGAGATCTCTTTCACCACTCAGAAGTTACTTCAGAGCCTGACTCCTCTGCAAAGCAAAAGACTCAGACTACTTTGTGTGTTTCAAGTGCTTTTCAATTTGCCACTGCTACCAATATGTGTCAAAAATTGACTTTAAAAGTTCTTGTAGCAGCATGAAGGGAAATGAAAACGGCAAACAGGCACACAAGTGCAGCTTCTCTACAAAGAGACTTGTATAATTTTTCTTTTTAAGGGAGCTTTCCTGCTCCCTTAATAAAGTCAGAAATGTGCTTTTTGTCCAAAATACTGCCCTAGAACAGGGGAGAACAACATCCATGCCTAAAATTATGAGCCTCTGACTTACCAACAAAGTAGAAATGCAAACCAGGACCTCAGAATTCCAGTGAGATCCTCAGCCAGATTTTGTCAAAGAAGAGACAAGTAATTTAAATACACATGGAGATACAAGGACAACTGCAAATCTGATCTGCATGCAACCAGAGCAAGATGAGCCTCAGGATTCCTTTTTCACACATTATCATATTTTCTTTATTCAGCTGGTTTAGAAAGGTCTTTTGGGTGAAGGTTATCTAAATTCTGTTCTTAGAGCACCATTTATAGAGTAGGAACCTGTTTTTCTCCCAACTGCTCTGAGACCTGAATGTGTGTTTAACAAAACACAGTTCAGAGGAGAGAATGCAATAGCTGCTTGGAACTGAATATAATTCAAGTCTGATATTTGGAGACTTCTGCCTCATAATCACAGTGGTGCCTGTGAAAATGTCAGGCCAATTCCTTACATTTAAGGAAAACAACATGTTTCTTATGAAGGCACAAACACCAAGGCTGATCTTATTTCAGCTGGTTTCTGAAATGAAGGATTTTATTCCAAGAGCTTCAAAGTACTTAATGCAAATTTTGTGCCAGGACAGCACTCAGAGCCCCAAGAAGCCCAGCAGCAGCAGGGCTTCAGGAATTTTTGTCAATGGTGAGGTCAGAAGCCAAGTGCTCTAGAGATGAGAAAACAATTATTTGTGCAATCTATGGTCTTGTTGCAGTTTACAGTACAGGGAGAGGGAAGGTTGGGGCTGCTGCTTATTCCAAGTACTGGACTATTATAAAAATAAAAAGCCCTAAACATTGATGGAACACATCAGATGAATGGAGTATAATTTCTCCATTATAAACTCAGTTATACTTGTGTGTACATCCATATGCAAGGCATCTAAAACAGTAAGCCTGAAATGAACTCACACAGTGTAACTACCAAAACAATGACTATACTTTTTGCTTCACAAGAAATCATTCACACCAGATGAAGAAAAAAAAAAGGATAAAATAAAATATTTAAAAAAAAAAAAAAAGTAAAGCTACCCAACTTTTGTGGTGGAACAGCATTTCTAAAAGTACCAAAAAGCTGAAGGTGGGGTATGGGATGGGGTGGAAACAGGAAATGAACTTCAGAAACTCAGAATTAGTACAGGCAACAAAGAAAAGGAAAACCAGGCCATTATTTTAACTCCTTCCTTGAGAATTATTGAGCTGTGGATCACAATTTTCAAACATTTGCAGTGATACAGAGAAACTTAGATTAATGAAGTATTTTTTTCTGTTCTGTGTAAACTATTAAAGGTTCGAAATCGCTACAAGTATCTAGTTCTCTCCTAAAACCTGCCTCACTCCTGACCTTTGTAACCTCTTGTGTAAATGTTCCTTTGTCTGCAGATGCATCACGTAAACACATGGCATTTATGCAATCAGAGACAAGATTTAAAGGGGAAAACAATGAGAACGAGTGAAATTCAGATTCTCTCTTTCGTGGAGTTTCCAACATTACATCACAGTAGGTAATGTTCAGAGAGGAAAATGGCGAGTTTCAAATTCTGAAGAACTGACAGTTGATTTTTAGGTAATCCCAAATGCCTTAAATCAAAAAGCTACAGAAATATTGCTAGAAAGAAATCTCTGAGTCCAGCCTCCCACTTTATGTGAGACTGTCTTGAAAAACTTCATGAATGGATATAACAGAACTTCTCTTAATAAAATGTCCAATTACAGCAGGCAATCACAAGGACATGAAACCAGAAATTTTCAGTTTCTCATCATTTCACAGAAGTTTCTTTCCAGAGTCACATGCCCCAGTTTGTCAGTAGTTTGGAGTCTCTGAAGCTGAGCTGAGGTGAAAATCTAATTCTGACATCCTTAACCAGAAAACCCTTTTGTTTGCCCAAATAAAAATGAAGACAGTTCAATGAATAAAACCTTCTATAACAGTGTTCACAAACCATCTGCAGATTCAGACTCAGATGATCCCTCTGACCAACAATAGCAACTAATGTTCATATTTGAGAAGGGTCTGCTCCATTGTAGATATTTTTTTGAGAAAGATGATCAAATTAAATGAACTGCATAGTCATTCAAGGTACGAGTGGGTTAGTAATTCGCACAGATATATATGAAAGTTATTTACCCACTTGTAGTCTGTATCATCATCACCACTCTCTCCTATTTAAAATGAACAATGGCGTTCATTATCTTCATTAACCAAACTGTTTTGAATTAATACGAATCTCTACAGCCATAAGCTATTTTATCTGTGCCAGACTGGGATCTGCACCCAAGCTGCAGTGGCATTATTATGTTATTTCCTGATGAAAGTGATGCAAATGAAAATCTCTGCTAGCTGATACCTCACTCTTATATGCTCATAGTTGTATGTCTTAAAAAAGATGTTATAGTGCAGTCTAGGAGTCAGAATATATTTATAATAAAGAAATTAGCTAAGATCAAAGACAAAACCAGATGTTAATGCATACAAAATATAAACCCCATACTTAGGAAAAGACAAGGCTTCAAGGAGGGGAAGGACGTAAAATCAGAGTGCACATGTAATTAATTATTTGGAATAACTTGTAATTATGAAAGAAGAAAAAATTAGAGCAACAGGAAGATACTAGCGAGAGACCTGGGGGCCTCTCAGTTGTATATTTTCAGATAGGAAATGCATGCTGTAAAGAAACAGCAACTATACTGGCCAGATTTGTCACTGTTATTCCATCTCTTCCCTGATGTAAACATCAGTTAGACCAGAACAGTAGCTGGGGGAATTTTGTACCCTCAATTTTCTTCCCCCTGCTGAATGACTGCATGACACACTGTTCCCAGCTACTAAATTATTTAGTGTATCATCTGCAAACACCTGGAAAAGTATTTCTAGCTTCATTTCAATCACTTGCATTTTATCCCCTAATTTACTAACAGAGGAAGTTATAAAAGCTGTCATTCCAAATGACTCCTTCAAATTGTTTGAAATTACTTCAGTAATGTGTTACCTCAAAGCTGTTTTTAAATAATCCTTTCTCTCCATCTTGTTCACTACGGGATGTAGCATAAAACTGTAAAACTAGAAGTGTGTTTAGAGGTTGCACTTCCTAAATAGTTAATTAAATTTTCTTATGGTTAATGGAGGAAAACTCAGAGAAACCATAATGGTCAATATAGCTGTGGTATGTCTGTGTGAACTGGAATATGTACTGCAGGAGAAAATTATAGTAACACTCTTCTAATTAACAGGGAAATTGTCTCTAGGGCACAGCAGTCCTTAATAGAGAAAAAAGGTGCCGGAGAACCCTCAGTGAAATGTCAGCACTGGGCTGAGACCTTTGTGTCCACATTCATGAGCCTTTTCTCTCCAAGCTTAAAACACTAAACCAGACACAGCTCAATGAACATGCAAGAGAGGGGTTGCCCATGGGACGGACTAAAGAGACATGTCCCAGCTCTCAGGCTGTGTGTTCTGGAGTTAAAACACATTTTGGATGGACTACACTGTCCAGAAGTGTGAGTCCTAGGGCAAATAACAGCCGTGTGCCTCGATGAGCACAGCACTGGGTTTGGGGAGAGGCCTTCCCTCTGTGAGTGCTTTCTGCCCAGGGCCACATCCCCACAGCTTTGCCAGCCAGTGGGGCAGCGTGAGAATCCCTGAGTCCACTTTGGACACACTCAGCTGTGTTTCTGAAAGGCCCAATGGCTTGTCCTAGTGCAGATGATTCTCCTGAAGGGAGCACTTTGTCCATCTCCCTCCACCAGCAGCGTGCAGGATTGGTGAGCCAGCATGGGCCAGCGGCAATGGTGTTTCAACCAAAATCAGTAAGGGATGTGTTCCCACAGCACACAATGTCTCTGAAACCTGCATCAGCCACATTTGACAACAGCTGCATGTTTTCAAATGTGTCTTTAATCAGCAAGCTTCTGTACAATTGGCTGCTCTAAAGCACCACACAAATTTTGGTCACAGGCGAGCTGCTGTTTTGCATAGTGGGAAGAGGAACTCTCATACTGCTCACTGGAAAATTCAGAGTGTGAACATCTGCAAAGGATGACAACAACTAGGAAGTTTGTACATTGGCTAGCAATAAACTACATGCCTGCACACCCCTCCATGTCACTGTCATCTGCCAAAACACAGCATCTCACCCATGGCCATCTGCCCATTGCAGAGAGGAGAGGGTACACAGCCAGAAGTCCATCCGTGCTAGCAGGGACAGAAACACTTGGTGCCAGCATACCTTGTCCCCTTTCTCAGTCATATTAGCAGCATGAAGCCATGGTACTGTAGTCTCTTATTTGACAGCTTTCAGCTCCTTTCTGAGACTGCTAAAGGAACATCTCTGTGACAAGCACTGAGTTTCAGCCCAGAAAGGAAGAAAAAGAGACATCTCTGTCAAAACAGTGGCCTGGTTTGTCAAACCTGCCAGCCTGATGCAACACTCCAAAATCTATACAATCTGACCCACATATGGTAACAACCCAAATTCAGAGTTATCCACCACTGACAAAACATAACAAAGCTAGTGAGAAATAGGGAGGTGAAGTGATGATGACTGAATACTTGGAAACTTGGATATCTACTTAAAAGTGAGTATTTTTGAAAATGTGGGTTTATGTTGATATAGTAACACTGCTCTGAATTCTTCTGATGCTCAACAAACAGCTTACAGCTGCACCACTGACTTTGAACCCTGTCTGTTCTCACCCTGTGACAGTAACACAGATCTCGGGCAGAAGAGCACAGCATTGCTCATTCAAGCACACAATTGAAGTTTGTACTGGGGTAGAGAAATGCAACAAGTTCTTGTCATTACACAGAATACAGCAGCTTTCAGACCAAATCAGCTATTCATCATCCAGCCCTCTCTTGCTTTTCCCTTATTTCCACTGCCAATGGTTTACCTTGAAACAGCTCTGGCACAGGTCTGACCCCATGGTGCCTCAATTCCATTTAATAAAAGAGCAGAAAATTACCTTGGCAAAAAGCAAAGCCTTTAGTTGGGTTAGAGAGGCAAACGGACTTCCCATGCAAACAGATGAGTGCCAGAGCCAAGGAAGGAGGAAGAGGGATCTCACTCTTCCATTTCAGTGAGCTGTGACCAGCTCAGCTGCCTCCTGGGTTTGTGTCCTGAGCCTCACTGCAGGCACTACAAGAACAAACAGCCCATCTTGCCTCTGAAGGTATCAGTGCTGACAAGGAAGACATGAAAGGGATCAAGAAAAACAATGTTTGTAGGGAAGTAATTTGCCTGTTATCACACACCCATTCGATGACAGAGCTGTTTACCCACACCCCTCATGCAGCAGTGTTTGAACAAAGCTATTACCCTTACCATAAAATTTATTTTAATGTTTTTGAGAGGTTTTTTTCTGTGTGCAGGCATCTTTTCTCTTTAAAACAGCTTCTTCTTGATCAGCTGGAGTGTGGTCTAAACATGTTGACTACATCATAAATCACACACAAAAACCTGCCAGAAGCTAAATGCGAGAAAACACATGCAATGAAAACTCGAATGAAACACTGAAAAATAAGAGCCATGGAGAAACAGAAAGCCATTTCTTTTAGTGTGAAAATCCTGCTACCATATTTTTAAATCCACAGTGGAAATAGTTTTCTGCAATCAAAGCGAGGGAGATTGGATCTGTGTGTAAGGGAAGTAAATCAGCCCCAAAGAAATGTACATGACATTCTTCAAAATGCAGGAAATTTGAAAGGTGTGCCAGAAACCCCCACATAGGCTGATCTCAATGAATATTTGCAATTATTTCTCATGTGAAAAAGCTCCAGAGAACACAATGCAGATATTTTCCAAGAGCTAAACTTTTAAGACTATTTAATAATCATTTTCAAGCTATAAGAAGATGAATTAAGCATATTCCTGGCCCACCTAAGAGAAAAATATTATAAGGCTCAAACTTCATAAATCTGCAGCACTGGTGAAAAGAATTATTTTGCCTTTGGGCTACTAATGAATGGCTGGGTTTACCAGCATTTGGAAGAGTGTTAGACATTTATATGGCTAATGAGAGCATTCATGGTTACGTAAGAAGGGATAAATAAAATTAAGGCTATAAGCCTTCATCCTTCAGGGCTAAGAAAAGAAAATTCTTTGGTGGTAAACTATTCTATGAAGACCTGAGGTAAAATCTTGGCCTTGTTAAAGTTAGAATTCTTCCAAAATAGCTGTGGTTTTACCTCAACCTTGCTTAATTATGCAGCCTTCCCTGACTTCATTAGACTATTCATCATCTGTAGAGCTGCTTATTCTTTCTCACAGCACCTGAAAACAACCAGCATAGCTACAGATAAGCAGCCGGTATGATTTTATGTATAAACTGTAATGAAAATTTCTGTATTACTTTCATGCCTATTTTACAGAACTGAAATTAAATATTAGATCTGATTGGGAACAGACAGGCTGCTATTTTGACTGGCCCAAGAACCATTAAAATCTTTGGTATGAGGCAAGAGCACAGTACAGTACATGCCCATCACACTGCATCACCCTGCTCCCAGGGAGCAGCACGAGGTGTTGAGTTATTCATGGAGAAACTGCTCCAGTGCCAGCCTGAATTCCTTTGCATCACCATCAGAGCAGGATCCCTGAAATGCCCCAGCATTGCCTGACACGCCATCAGTCCTGACTGGCATCTTGCAAGCAGGCTCTTACTTGCAGAACCCTACAAGCAGGCTCTCCCAACTCCCACTCTCATTGCCAGCTGTCAGCTCTTCCCCAGGGCACAGACAAGCACCAAAAACCACTGCCTCCTCTTCTGTTTTCCTCTGGTTTTCTACCTCCTTGACCCTCTCACAGACACACATCTCCCTGCTGTTTCTCCCCCAGCAGTTCTGCCTCCAGCACGTTGCTTTATTTCCTCTACTGATGTGGCAGACATAGTAAAACAACACGGGGCTTCCAAGAGCTGGATCTCCCATAAAAACCTCTGCTTGAGCTGGCAGTTCTGCAGGAGAGACCCAGGCAGGTCTTTGGTAACTGTGATGCAGAGCCAGATGCTGAAGCTCTCCTGCTTGTCTTGGTACTGTATCCAGCAGCCTACATAACTCATTGTGATTATTCACTGCATTGTGACAGGATTTGGGATTGCTCTTTTGATGTTTGCCAGTGTGAGCCAGGACTACATTACTCCTTTCATGCCATGATGAAACATGACTCTAAAGGGTGTTTAAATGCTGGAAAGTAACACTCTCCCAGTGCTGCTGATGACAGCATCCCCTCCATGTAGCCAGCCACCCTTTGATGCCTCATGCATGGGGTATTCTCCCTAGTAAAGTACTAAGGTGATTGAATATTAGAGAAATATAATGGTGTATTGAATTAAACCCATTTATTTCTCCCCTCATGTGCTTAAACCACTCAGTTCATTCTGTAGGGGTAGAAAGAGAGAGATATCCAGTTGACAGATAAGACATTTGCCATAGACAGATAGAAGAAGACAGAAAAAACTTTATGCACTTGTTGCTTGACTTGTACATAAGAAAAGTTAGGAAACTTGTGAACATAGTGAAATACTTATAAACCCTGTAAAACAGGAGTCCTGAGACTGCTGAGTGTTTTACTGACTAACTTCTTCCAAGAATCTTGCTGCACGAATTACTAAGGGGTAATTCTCAAAAGCTATTAAAGCAATAGGTGCTCATTACACTTGATTTTCAAAGGAATTTCAGTGTAAAATCCCCTCCAGCTCTTGAAAATCTGGGCTCAGCATTAGTGAGCCTTATTTTCTGTTCTCTGAAATTGAGTTTCTTACCCAGCTCCCCTAAAGATTTTCTATATCTGTGGAGGAGGGTTATACAGTGCTGCTTTTAGTGTCCAAGCCTGACCAATAACAGGAAAAACCCTACGACAAACAAGTTCACACCAACTTAATTTTTGCAGAGAGCTGAAGCAAAACCTTCATTTCCTTTCTGGATGTTCAGCAACAGATCTTTTAACAAACAAGGTACCCTTTGTATCTTCTCACGCCTTTGTTCCAGGAATATTGAACTATCCTGTGTATATACTGCTGAATATTCCTCAGACATACACAGAGATTCATGCATCCATTGACTGTGACTGGCTTTAAAGGAGATACAAGAGAGCTGATAGCTCCTCACTTTGGGCTGGATAAGGTTAGGGTGAAGCAACCTGCCAGCCAGCTGAAGGGATATCACCAGAGCTGGACAAGGCTGAGTCAACAGCAGAACCACACCAGCCTTATGGACAAAATACAATTCCTTTAGTGGGGAAGGTAACTGCTCTAGCTCACAAATCAGTTCACACTCCGCACATTTCCAGTAGTATGGAGAAGTGTCTGTTCCTTCAACTATATTGTACAGGTACTAGGGAAAAAAACAACAAAATGTCCCCAATGAATCAGAAAAAGAAACTTTCCCAAACTGAGGCAGCATTGGCACTCTAAGGAGCAAACCTTACAGCTTGTGAAATTCTTGTAGGCAGGGAGGTTATAAGGCCTTATCATTATTCCCCTTACCTTAGGATGCAAACGAGGTTGCACAGTTACACCAGCATTCAGTTTTGAATCTCCAGTTGTTCAGACTCAGAGAGGTTAGATCTTTGTCTATTTATGCCAGGACACAGGGCTCTCAGTCAAAGCCCTGTCACATAGGTTTTACAGAAATGGATATCAGACATTTTACTGCAATCTTGATGTAACAGCTGGGTATTGATCTCCCAAGAAGGTGTGGTGAATCACAGCCCTGCTTTTCCTCCATGGATGGCCCTAATTTGGCAAGTCTCTCAGTTGTTTGAAAGGATGCCCTAGAATGCAATTGTAAAGAGTTCTTTTTCACCTCAGGCAGGGAAATATTTCAGTTCTTCAACTTGTTCTGTACACAGTGCACAAATTTCTAAAGATATGTCAGTGACCTAGCACTGGCCTGTGCCTTCTCTTTAAACTAGTTTTGACAAAAGAAAAGAAAATACTAACAACTGCACATATAATTTTACTGTCTTGTTGTCAGAAAGTATAGTGTCTTCTTTGACAAGGCTGAAACTCCTGTACTCTTATTTCCACTCACTTCATCTTCCTGTGTTATATGGGGCAAGGAAAGAGGCCAAACAGTCAACAGTGAAAGAAACTGATGTTCCTCCACCTTCCACCTTTTTTTTTTTTTTTTTTATCATCAATAGCGGTATGATTGATTTCTGTAGGCAGGTAGAACACTATGTGTGACTTGGAATAGTCCCCATAAACTTTAGCTGTTCAAATGTTAACTGCACCAAGAGTCAAATCTGAAGCTGATCCATCTCTTGCTTTCCCTCTAATTGCTTCAGGGTGCTTTTGTCCTTTCTTATTTTCCTCATCTTATCAATTATCCCATGAAGAACACTTTTCATGGACACTTGCAACTGATATGAAGGAATTTCACATTGTCTCACCTCACTCTGTGCCATCGTGGAGCACCAGCCCCATCTGGGGACAGCAGAGCAATGTGCTGTGTCCCCTAGCCTCAGCACACCCTCACTGATGATTTGCCTCCCTGAACAAACCAGCCTCACACCGGCACCTGCACAGGCCACTTTCCTGGCAAAACTCTGCCGGTGATGCTCCTTGCTGGATGTTTTTTGTTGCTGTGAGCTGGGCAAAACAGAAGGGTTATCTATCACAGGTAAGCAAGAATCACAAAGCTGAAACGAACAGTGAAAAACCCTCTTTGTCCACTGCTGTGTTTGTTTTACAGATGAACAGTCCAAATTTTAGATAGAACTAAAATCCCTGCTATCAAAGCTATCTCTCTTTTCATAATCTCTATGTACCTTTCTTAGAAAAATATAAGATTTAGTTCCTGTGTGGAACCAGTGTTCTCTTAAATTAAGAGAATTAAGGATGGAAAATCACAAAGATTTTCTCTAAAATCTATTTGTCCAGTATCTTATCATTAGTGCTTTTTAAAATACGTATTAGGATACAGCAAAAGTGTGGGAAATATTGGGTTACCTAGGAAGATATCATCACATAAAGACATCAAATAATACATGAGTCCAGCAAAATTCCTTTGGAGATAAATAACACATCAAAAGCGTTCAATAACACCCAACACAGGAGAAAGTAAGGCTGATTTGTTTTCCCTCAGCAAAGACTTCCTGTGTGTGAATGAAAGAATCCAGCTGCTGGTCAAAGACAATCTGCCATTTTGCCAATGGAAAAGTTGTTTTGGATTGCTAGACTTTTCAGCTAAACACTAAGTCAGATTAACCAGTCCAACAATTAATTTTTTTTTTTTACCTAATTAAAATCTTGAGAAAATTCGTTGTTAAGTGATCTGTTATACAACTTGCAGACTGTTCAGACACCTCAAATAGACTTTATTAGCATGCTATGAATAAATATTTTTAACTTTTAAAAAAATCTAAAGAAATAGCTCTAGATAAATCTAAAGATTGAGTCTTATGAAATTCATGTAGTCTGACTTCTCTTGAAACTATAGGGCACAACTTTCTTGATTATATTTGCTTTCAAATTTTTCTTCCCAAGGGACAATTTAAGACAGCTGGGTGTATATATAAGAAGATAAAACCAAAAATTTATATCTGAACAAACTATCTTTGGAATCATGCTAACTTATGAGACATCTCAAACAGACTAACATTCCTATATTAATTATAAATTCCTCTTTTTTTGTTTTCTTCAGCTTGGCAATACTGTAATCTAAATTCATTGATCTATACCACATTTTGAGAAATTTTAGTTAGAAACTGAGCATAACTGGTCAGTTTGCAAACATTGTTTCCTTTGGGTCTGGCACACGATTTCCAGCTAAGGAGGAAACCTTTCCATTTTCATGAAATGTACTTTCTTGCTGAAAAAAAAGTGATTTTCTGCAGGCAGCCACACCCTAAAGCAGCAAAACACACTTGAACTTGCAGCTTCTAACCTGAATGAGACATGACATGTGCTTATATATGAGTGCAGAACTGAATGTCTTCAGTGATTATAAACTTTACATTAAGCACGCTGACAGAGGCACCTTCCTGAAGTGAAGTCTGTCTGTATTTACAGTTTCCTAAACATCTGAACTTCTGCCACTATTATCCGCAAGGACTCTCATAATACAGTCTGAAATGGAGATCTTCGTTAGCATGTACACCAAGTGCAACCTCTCCTCAACAGTTGCTTGCAAATTAGATGTAGAAGGAACTGTCTCTGACCTTCAGTTAATTATTTGATACCACTACTGAATTTCAAGAAGTCCAGGGGTTATCTTTTAGAAAATAGCTGTTGAATACCTGAAGAGCAGCAAATGACACAAGGTCATCCATTTAATGGGATAGTATCAGCATCCTGTGCTGAGGACTGCAAAGCAATCCTGCACTCCGCACCACCAGTCAGAAGGAAGAAAAAGTGATTCACAGGGAAAGGGAAAAACTTTGCATTTTTCAGAAAGTTCCATGACACAAACTTTAACAGATCATTAAGGATTTCCTTCACAGGAATCCTGACTTCAATCCTGTTGACTTTCTTTCTGGATCAACATAGCAGAGACAGTTCAGTGAGTTGAGAGCTTTACTGAACTTTATTGAACTAATTTAATTATATAAAAAATTGTCATTATGGGTACACCTCACCTGGGTTTCCGCTTCTGAATGAATTTTCCCTTATTTGATCCATCCCAATGCAAACTGACAAACAGAGTAGTATTCACCTGACCAGCAATTTCATCAAGTTCTCCTTGATGAGCAACCACCTTCCAAGTATATACAGGTGTTACAGCATGTTATAAGCCTTGAGGGAACTCATATAATTAAAACTGTTATTAGTTTTAGCAATAAAATTGCATTATTTTACTCCATTGACTTTTATTTGACCACCCATATGTTTATAATTTGCCTTTTTAAAACTATTCTACATTTATTTGCTCCTATTCATTCCCTATAACACAGGAATATTAAAAAAAAAAACCAACCAACAAACCAACAAAACCCAGTAATGCAATGTCACAGTCAGCTGAAGAAAGTCCCAAAGAATTAACTTTGTTACAGGAAATGCAACTGAAGGGGGTGAAGCCCTGTGCTTGGCAAAGAAACACGCGTCTCTAAAGACATCCATACTTCACTGAGGCACCTATGTGTTCCTTCCAAGATGGAGGTGTGGTGGATTTGTGGGGAAGTGAGACTGGCCAAGAGGATTGGAAAGAAAAGTTCAGAAAGAAATACGGTCCTGTCAAATATGCTGCACAAAAGAAAAAAAACCAGAACAGCCATATAGCTCTTTCATCTAACTCTACCAAAAAAAAAAAAAAAAAAAAAAAAAAAAAAAAAAAAAAAAAAAAAAAAAAAAAGGTGTAGCTTACAGTACTAAATAGAATCCCTGAGGCAAAATTGTTCCTTGTGAGATGTGGGACTTTGGGTGTCGTCTCTTAGAGGATGCCAAATTCACACCAGTATTTTTGTCAGAGAAGAGATG
Source organism: Orthonyx spaldingii (assembly GCA_013397795.1). Taxonomy (NCBI): domain Eukaryota; kingdom Metazoa; phylum Chordata; class Aves; order Passeriformes; family Orthonychidae; genus Orthonyx; species Orthonyx spaldingii. The sequence continues at coordinate 207,143 of VZTJ01003401.1, read as the reverse complement.
TGCAAACAGATCCATCTCCCATTGTCTCAAGCACTTTCTCCTGTTATTTGTTACCTGACTTACTGCTCTATCAGCAGTTTGTTAACCTGAAAAGCCTCATCCCCACCAACACTGGAACTCTAAGTGAGAGGAGATCAGGACCTTAAGTTTTGAAACAATTAGAATAGCTCTTTTGGCAGTCAGTAGAGAATCATATCGGAGGGGAAAAGTAAAACAAGTTTTCAGGACAACTTTTCCCATTTTATGCTGAGCAAATCTTCCTCAACTGCAGGTGGCAGCTTCTTACAGTAGCTTCAGAACAGCTTAATTTTGATTTAAATCTTGACTTCCCTTGTGCCTGAACTTACTCAACACCAACTCATTCACCATCAAGAAATAGAAAAATGGTACCAAAGTTTATAATGCTCAGACCCCTATCAGGAAAAGAGAAGTTGCATCCAGCTTTCAAGAATAACACTGAAGACACCCATGTTTTCACGACTGCAGTCCAGCTGAAAGACGGGAATATCTTCAGACTCCACAGGGGTGGACCAGCCCTCCAGGACACAGACACTGCCTTGCTGATCAAATCCAATCCCGAAATCTTGTCACTGCTCTGCTGTGCTCCAAAAGGCAAGCACAAACCAATATTTTATATATTCAGCCTTACCTCTGAGACACCATATAGAATAGGAAGTATATTCAATCAAACACATTAAGCACAAAATGACAGAAGATTAATGAATAGAACAGAAAGAAATGATGGGAAAGCTTTTGGGGGTGGGGGTAGGGAACACTGATGCTGAGACTGTCAAAACTGAATAATAGATTTGATTGCTTAACAACTTAAATAAGTCCTTGTGGTAGTTTCAAAAACCTCAAATCATTTTCAAACTCTGCCACAAAGTGCAGTGAAATCAATAGGAAGACATTTAATGCTTAAGAAAGTTAACAGATCAGAGCACGCAGAAGATACAAAAATTTGATTTTGCCTGAGGTTGTGCAAATTTTTTACTTCACTTTTGCTTCCTAGTGGTAATATACGCTTTGGTACACAAGGAGCTAATGAATTTAGTTTTACAGATTATTACTGAAATTTTCTACAGTGATGCCTGCAGTTCCAGACATAATTATTTATAAGATATCTTAATTATTTTAACTATTTTTTCTCCTCAGCAGATATAGTTATTTTCATTGCTGGTTTTGGGTTTTTTTCTGGATTGATCAACTACAAGGAATAAAGCAGACATGCAGTAAAGAAGTTATAACTGCTTCAAGCAAATGGAAAGAATAAGCCCATTACAACACTTACTGACTAACAAGATTTCTTTTATTAGCTGACATTTCACCACTGGAAACAACAGGAAGAGAAAAGAGATTTAGTGGAAATCCATATGTCTGAAGTCAATGTTCATGGTGCACATTCAGCAGCTTAGATACATAACCACTACAGGTATTTTCATTCTGCATTGAATCCTTGTTATATAGACCTGTCCTTCTGCCAGCCCATTAGCTCAGGATCAGCAAACACACAAAATCTGCCTCCCTGCTTTGGATGTGAATGTCTTTGTATGGTCTACAAAGTTGCAGATCTTGGTGTTGTGTTGCATTGTTTCAGCCACAATTGTTTGGTTATTTGAAAATCTTTTAGTTTGTAGGTAACAAAACCCATTTTTGTGCATCTCCTTCAGAGACTCTCTCATTTTCTCTGGATTCCTGGGCATAATGGGAAGCCACACTGGATGACTCTGGAGTCTGGCATAGCATCTGCTCCATTCTCATTCCACAAGCAAAATTATTTCCTTTACTGTTAGAGCCTCTTTAAAAAATAGAGCAATTTGGGGGTTTTAGGAAAATCTTTTCAAGTTGTTCTCTCCTCTGCATTTAATGTCTGGTTGAAAACAAATCTCTTGGTTTCTTGATACCTCTCTGCACCATTATTCCTTAACTTTTAATTAGTCATCCTCTGATAGCTTCTTGCAAGGCATCTGCTCCCATATCACTACTTGAAACACCATCCTACCTAGAAATCTCTTTACTAATATGGGAGTTGTGCAAACGCAAATAAACAGACATTTAAATCAAGAGGGTCAGAGAGAACCTCCCATACACTACCAACAACATTCAATGAGAAGGCCTTTAGAGGAAAAGTAAAAAAATTACAAGGGTTCACAAGGCAAGACTCAAAAGCTTGTCCAAAGCTTGTCCCAAGTAAAGGAAGGGTGTTAGCAATATAATGATGTGATTTTCATTCTACAGCAGTAGAACTCTTGAGGCTCTATCAAGGAGAAGTGTGCAGAGAGCACAAAATAATAGACGCTTGGTGAGAAGTGCTCTCTCGTGTCTGCTGGCACCTTCAGATCTTACCATGGCTTAGTAAAGAGAGTGAGAAACAGAACTTGGAACAGTTCAGGCTGCATGGGTTCAACTCTTCCTTTTACATCCCTTGAGCAGGACACCAAATAGCTGAGAGTAGCTCAGGCTGATAACCTGTTTTGAATGCTTAAGTCTTGTGTATCTGCAAACAATTTGTTCACTGACTTCGCTTCCTTATCTGCCTGAGGAAAATCACTCCTTTCCAGATTAAAAAAAAAACAATAGGCATCTTATCCACATAGGCTGGAATAAGAATGAAAAGGAAAAATGCAGAGGCAAATGCAGTGATTGCCCTGTTAGAAGGGTTGGATAAATTGAACTTTGGAAAAAGAAATAATTATGAATGTGCTAAAAGCAGTGGGCAGTTGTAGGGGGACATACAAAACTGGAGAAAGGCCAGGAGGCATTAATCAGAAATACACTGTGCAGCCAAGTGGCACAGAAAATAAGATAAGTAGACACAGAAAATAAAATTAAATTTTAAAAACGTGCTCATGCAGTTATACTTTCCAGTATGATCTAACAGGAGACCTCCAGACAGATTTTCAGGGTGTTAGTGGGTCTGAAGTTGGAGTTTTCTTAAATTTGCCAGTCTGAACCTTCAAATGTCAAATATTGACATGCCCTGCAGATCTTGAGAGGAAAAGTATCTGGGGGTGTGTTCATTAATCCTAATTTCTTTTCCCATTGGGACTAGAATTTCAGATAAACAAGAACTTTAGCTAATTTTTAGCTAGACCCAAGATTATCTAATGCAGTTCTTTAAGATACAAAATACAACCCTAAAACAGAGTGAGAGTCTAAGTGTTATCACATTTTATGATTTTCTAATACTCCTTACATTTTGTTGATAATAGAGAGAAAAATATGTTTTAAATATTTGGCTGATATTTGGGAGCTCAGAATTCAAGATCTGAGAATATTTTTTAGTTTAAATAGAAATTTTCCTAAGGTTCAGTTCCTCTGATTGTCAACAAAAGTTCAAGTCAAAGAGGTCTTTTTTTTCTAATACGTAAAAGTTAGAAGCAATATTTTATGTAGTCTTATTTTACTCATTTCAGATTTTTGTTCATAGAGGATACAGTTACAAAGGAGTGAAGAGAAAATATAATTTTGAAACCAACCCCCAAAATTTCAATTTCAAAACATCACAAACCAAAATGTATCAGCACTAGCAAAAAAAGGAGGTTTTTAAACATGAGGGGACATGTTTTAATATTTAAAGAATCATCACCATTTATTTCTATATTGCCTTAAGTTCTTGTAAGATGAATCAGCTTCCCAAGTACTTTTAGTTCTTATGATGCTATTTTACCTGTCCCCCTCCTTCCTTTTTTCCTTTGTGACAAAGTTACTGTTCTTTGGGCAAATGTCATCCGGGTCTAGCTGTGAGAAGCTGAATCATTTTTCCATGAATACCATTTAAAAAACCAAAACAACCCAAATAATAACATTTCTTTGCAAATACAACTCAATTTGTCCTGCATTTTTTTGTGTGGGTTGCAAGTCCTGCTGGTCTTCACCAGCTTTGGGGTCTAAATGTCATGCCGAGTGGCTAAAATGTACTTTATTCCTATTCTCTTTTTATGTATTAGGATTGTGTTGTTGGGGAGTTTTTTTGAGCCTGGAGTGAGGCATAGCTACATATATCTTTAGAAATATCTTAGAGGGTGGTGTGAGAGAACAAGGGTGGCAAGCTGTACTCTGGATGAAAATTACTGATCAATCCATCATGCAAGTATTGAAAATAAAACACAAAAGAGGAGTGACTTAACAAGACACAGTTAAAAAGTGCAAACCCATGTACTGAGAGAAAGACCATTTCTGTACCTGTTTTTATAGGTGACTGTTTCAGCCACCCCCTCCACTCTGATTCTAAGGCAACTGGGGAAAACGAGAGCTCTGGATGGACCTTGACACCCCTCCTCAATTGTTTTCCTTCTGGAAAAAGGAGATAAAACAGGGTGGGAGTAAAAAATTGATACTACAAGTTGTTGATGGGGCAGACAGCCATCAGTCATTAGAAACACCTCTTCTCTCAGAAGAGCACTGTATCCATCAGCCTCCCTCTACACTGGAGCCAGAGGCATGGCTCTGCTACACACAGGGACAGGCTTTCTGTAGGATTCCCACAGCAGCTGCCAGAGATCTGAGAGAGCAGCTTTACTTCACTCCCACCACTTTCTTCCTGACAAAATTGGTCATTTCCACAATATAAGATGGAAAAAGCAGGAGTGTAAAACCTGACAGACACACCTATAGAAATGACCTACTATGTACCTTGTCAGAAATGGTGACCAAGGGCATGAATAACCCCTCATCCTTTTCTTCTAACACCAAGGGAAATATTTATGTCATAACTGACTGAATTAGGGACCCTTTTCTTTATGAGCACTCAAATCTTGAGTTCACCTACATCACTTCTTAACGTCAGTCACTTGGGATGGTGGGTAATTGATGAGGAAAGAGCCAGAACCATAAGCAATAAGGTAATCTGGATCTTCTAAGCTGGAACTTAAACAGTGAGACCTCTGGAAGTTATATGAAACACTGGAATTTTGTGATCTGGACTGTTTATTGGTGGGTTTCACCACTTCCTATATACAGGAAACGTTGAGATTACCTCAGACTGTCAAAGCTGAGAAGTGTCAGTAGAAAACCTTGATTATCAACTAAAAAATCTCACAAATTTTTAACTCTACAGAGATTCATGCCTTCTGTCACATGGTTAGCCACTGTCCATTTTAGCCCTAGACACCCTGGAGGTCCTTATCTCTCTCACAGAAGACAGGAAGAGGACAGAACAGATTTCCAGAAACAGACTTTGCCTGCTGCTTATTTGAATTACTTCGTGTTTCACCTATCTCCCTGAAAAATATCCTAATTCTGTTTCTGACATAGGAAAGATCAAGAAATATAAAAGCAAAGTTTTTGCAGAAAGAACTTCTAAACAAGAATTCTACATCTGTGGTTGGACTGGATGATCTTAAAGGTGTCTCCCAATCTTGACAGTTCTATGATTCTATGATCCAGAAGATGACACAAGCCTCTTGAAAGTGAATGGCTTCTGTTAATCAGCTAAATCAAGTATATCTGGCAATGCCTGCTGTCAGGTAGCAGAATTACAAATTAAACCCAAACAACTCTGATTTCTCATTGCTCAAGCCCTAAAAGCACATTTTTTTAAAACTGATCTGTCTTGTCCTGGAACTCATAATTGTACATACCTGCTGTGAAAGCTGAATAAGCAGAGCTTTTAGGAAACAGAACCCAGGAGCACAGCTCTCCACTGATGGAAAATTGAAATGATGAAGCATTACCCCTGCAGAAATAAATATCACAGCCAGACAACCTGGATGAAGGCTGAAACAAAACCTGACAGAGAGGTTATTTCAGAAATTACAGAAAGGACAGGAGTCAGTAATGACATGAGGAGTGTAGAGGGCTGAGGGGATTTTTCTCTGAACCTTGCTTGTTTTCTATAATGCTATTTTCCTTTAATATACAGCAGAGCTTTCATATTGACAATTACTAATATCTCTGGATGAACTTTGGTGTCTAGCACTCCTCAAGCATTCTGTAGCATTTTCTATTAGCATACCACGTTTAAGGAGAGATACAGCATTTGCAATACTATCCACTGAGCTGTAACAAGCTCTCATTAGTGTAGAACCAAAACTGAATACCCTGTGTCAGGGACTTGATGAAAATAATAAGCAGAGACAATCTCTAAACATAGTTAATCAAACCCTTTTCTGCTTCAACTTGTATGTTTTATAGAAAGGGTGGATGCCTCACAAAACCAGTATGTCTTCCTTTTCGGGTAAGTGAGAAAGAGAAACACAGAAGTATCAGAAAACATGAGATTTTTATTCCAGTTTTGAAGAAATAAAGAACATGAAAGCTAAGAAATGAAACTTTACCCAGCCACTACGGCCAAACTGCACCCAGTTACCTCTTGAAACACTTCTTTGAAAAATCTATTAGAAGAGTCTATAAGCTTGAATGCACATGGTTTCAAAATGTCATATTTTTTCTCCTCTTAATCCTTTCAGGATAAAAAGAAGCATCAAGTTCCAAAGAAAAGCAAGCTGCACATCCCTGGGAAGGATCAAACCAGCCCGTACTTGATTAAGAGCAGAGAATACTGGCTCTGACACACCTCTTTCTCCTTCTCCAGGTAAAGCTAAAGGATTGTGCAGACACAAACACATATTTAGGACCATAAAAACCCATGAAAAGCTGAATGTAAAAGACACATTAACACTAATGTTATTCTATGCTAGAGAGGAAATGGGCCTAACTTTTAGCTCCTTAATACTGTTTTTTCTTTCTCCTCAGACTAAGGAAAACAAACTTCCATTGCTACTTGAAAAGAATACATCATCTGTCTAAATTCAATCTGTTAGAAATGTTTTCTTCAGCAACAGAATATTTGCATAACACTGTTCTCCTTGTCAGGTTCACAATTGCAGTGGGACTTATTAGACTGGCTTGGTGTTGAATATTCAACAGTAACTCACTAGTCAGATAAGCAGCCTCATAGGAGTCAAAATGTACATGAGTGAAGACAGATGATTTAAAATATATGCCTATCCAGATTTTGAAAACAAAATGCACTTTGTGCAGAAGAGTAAAGACTGGTGTGCAGGTGAATTGTCAACAAGTCTGCTCTGGCATATTATTTGTGTACACTGAATTTTTCTGGTCTGAAATGGAGACTATTGAGGGCTTGCAGAGTTGTATGCACTTCTTGAGAGTGTTATAAAACCTTCCCTTCTTGACCAAGCCACTTTGAACAGCTCCATGTCTCACTGTGATTGCTGAAATGCTTCCCCCCTTCTTACAGAGAAACAAGATACTTCACATTAACATTAATGGAAAATCTTTACAGAGACAAAAATGAGAGAAAAGAGCTCTGGGTACTTTTGCTGTTGCTGTGCCTTGTCAAACACAGCTGGAAGGAACAAGTTGGCTGAATGCAGACTTGGCAGGATAGAGAAAATTCAGCACCCACATTAACTTTCTAAGCAAAAGGATCATAACTATGATTTAGACGATGGGGTTTATATACTGGGAGCAGAAGGAGCCTTTTACTTGTTGAAAGCCCTGGACTCCAAGGAAAGAGCTTGTCAGAAAATGGAAACTGCCTACCAAACTTTAACATATTCCAGTGAAATCAGATTAGATGTATTCCCTCCTTTCCTGACAAGGCCTACATGTCCTCAAGAAAGGAGACTCCTAGTAAGAAAAATGAGCTGAGAAGCAAGAGACTTCCCCAAAAAGACTGGACAGCACTCAGAAGCCAAAGACTGAGAGAGAATCTGAGGAGAGTTGTGAAAACAATAACATCCTGCAGAGAGCTGAGCTTTGGACAGCACTAGGAGGAACAAGGAAAGGATAAAAGATTTACTGTTCTCTAGAGAAGAAAATAATTTCAACTATTTGGGGACCTGAGTAAATAGTTTCATAACTTCAAAGACCTTTCCAAAGCATAGCATCTGCCTGCAAGGTGAGGCAATGGGACCTGCTCCTCCCTCCTCAGCTGTTGGTACTCCCCCTTGACCCACGGGCTGTCTCGCCACAGCTCTTTCTGAAAGCCACTGCACTGGAACAGGATCAAACACACATCTGTGCCCAAATTACACATTTTATCAGCCACAAAATCTGTCCAGATGGCAGACAGTCATCTACTACCAGTAATCCATTTCTCCTCCTACTTTTCTACCACAGCAAATTGATGTCAAGTCATCCCAGCAGTCTTTTAAAAGAGAACAAGGATATACAGATGTTGTTTGTTGTTGTTGTTTTTAATAACAGACAACCCAGGGGAAAATATTAAAAATTAAAGCCCATAGTGCTGCTGCAGAACAGAGTCATTTGGTTTAAAATCACATTATTTGCAAGTAGTTTCATTTCTGACAAATGGCAAATGCAGCAAGTATAGCAGCTTGCCAGGCCAGCTCATTCTCTCTTACTTGCTGTGAGCTGGAGCTGTGGCAAACTTTGTCCTTGCCTTCTCACAACTCCTTCCAGCCTGGTACTGGAACATAGTGTGTAAATATCACTCCTTTTTTCTCTCCCTTTGCATAGAAATTTTGTCTGCTCCTGGAGAACAGCTTTTCTAGGTGTTCCTTTGACTGATTTCTAGCTCCTGCAACCCTCTCACCTCTTCTCTTTTAAATAAATTTTTAGCATTCAAGAAAAAAAGAAAGCATCCTGGGAACACCAGTTTTGGCAAGATAAAGTAAAATATTGGAGCTGGTAAAGCAGGTCCTTGCAGAAGTTCGAGGTTCAGAAATTCATAGAAAGACATGAACAAGAAGCCATGCTGAACAATTTTCACAGCTGGAACCATCATGGTAACCAGTTTTCTGGTCTTGTGCTCTGGCACAGCAGCTACAGCAGTAGTTATGAACTTCCAGATGTTCAACACATCTTGATTCTTGAAATTATGTTGAACTCCAGGACTCAAGGTCATTGGCTCAAGTAGATGAAAAAGATGCACTTTCCCACCTTTTTTTTTTTTTTCCTGTGAAGTCAGAATATAAAATTCCTTCCCTCCTTGCTAATTTATCAGGTGCACATAATATTTCATATAAGAAGACCCACAGCACCAAGACGTTTTTAAGTGTGTAAATTCTTGCACTCAATCATGTCCTCCAGGACTTTCTGATATTGAAAGACTGGCCAGAAATATGAATATCCATCTCTTGCTTCTCCATGAATCCCTAAGCCACCAATGGGAAAAAGACTGCAGGCACCAAAGGGGATTCTGCAGAGCTACCATGGTGTATGGCACACACCTTCATAGAAGCACCAAAAGGGCAGACGAATAAGATCTTTGAACAATTCAAAGGTCTGAATTTGATTGTTTCACCCATAAACCCTTAGAGTTTTACTCATTTGTTTGGGATCTTCTCACAAGTAAATAGCAAATCAATCTAAATGGCCTTGCATCTACCAGCTTGACCCGAGACTGGATTCTCTATAACAGCATTTTGTGCTCCTGAGTACAGCAGAATACAATACAATACAGAATACAAGCAATAAACACACAGGCTTTCTGTAACAGCCACAAAACCAATAAAAAAATACGAGCATGTGGTCAGCCACGTCAATTCTCAGCAGTAATAAGAATGATTTAAATAAATACAGAAGTGGAATCAGAAAAAAAATACAGCAACAGATACCTTTACCCCCCCTTTATGTTTTGTAAAACTAAAGACCATTGCATTTCTTACTGGAGTTCATTGAAAATAATAAATCCTGTCTCCTTTGTGGCTGACATAATGAACCTGATTCTCCCACACTGAAAACTTTTCTTTGTATACTAGCAATTTAAGATGTCTCACCAAAAAAACCCCAAACAGAGTTTGTTGACATTTACCTGCCTAGTACTACCTTTTCATTTCAGTCTGGAGAAAATAGGAGATGGGAAACCTCTCAAGAAGTTGAGCTTTTTCTTCTGCTGTTTTTACATCCGTGGCAGTATTTCAGGTTGCAGGTGCCACAACTGCTAAAGGAATAAATACCCAGAAATTCAACATTCAGTATAAGCAATCTCCAAACTCCAGCGAGTGATGAGAGCAGTGTTGGAAACATCAGACCCAGAAACGCTATCCCAAAAGGTCTCATTATACCTGCTAGACAGCCCAGAAAGCAGAAGGGAGCACTGTGGCTGAGTCACAGAGGCAGAGCTATGGCCAATTCATGCTTTCCAGATTGCAACAGCACAAACATCTGAGCAGTGTCAAATTCTCATCCAGATGCATCCTTCACTTGGGAAACAAAGGAGCTCTCTCTTTCCCCCACCCGGCCCTAAAGGGTTGGATATGAGGAGCTCCTGCTCTACTCCCGTGGCACCTGAGCACAAGGGGGCAGGTCTGGGAGCCACCCCCACCACCCACCTTGGTTCCTGCATGAGATTTCCCTTCAGCCTTGCACTTCACTGTTTGTTCACTCTCTGGAAGCTTTTCAGACACTTTCATTTTTTCATTTCATTTTTTAATTTAATAGCATATATCAATAGTTGATCCTTTCTAGACAGGAATCTTGACACTACGAGTCCAATGATTTTTAATTCAGTGTGACCTCTCTTGATACATTTATGAATCTCTTAATATTAGAAGAGGCTTCAATAAGCACAAACTGCTAGAGAATATACAGATTTTCAATCTTCTCCAGCAGTGTAAAGTTTCAAGTCTGCTGAATGGGTGCCCTGGTTTCAGCTGGTATAAAGTTAATTTCTTCTCAGTATCTGGTACAGGGCTGTGTTTTGGATATGGAATGAGAACGGTGTTGATAACANCCAGATTGCAACAGCACAAACATCTGAGCAGTGTCAAATTCTCATCCAGATGCATCCTTCACTTGGGAAACAAAGGAGCTCTCTCTTTCCCCCACCCGGCCCTAAAGGGTTGGATATGAGGAGCTCCTGCTCTACTCCCGTGGCACCTGAGCACAAGGGGGCAGGTCTGGGAGCCACCCCCACCACCCACCTTGGTTCCTGCATGAGATTTCCCTTCAGCCTTGCACTTCACTGTTTGTTCACTCTCTGGAAGCTTTTCAGACACTTTCATTTTTTCATTTCATTTTTTAATTTAATAGCATATATCAATAGTTGATCCTTTCTAGACAGGAATCTTGACACTACGAGTCCAATGATTTTTAATTCAGTGTGACCTCTCTTGATACATTTATGAATCTCTTAATATTAGAAGAGGCTTCAATAAGCACAAACTGCTAGAGAATATACAGATTTTCAATCTTCTCCAGCAGTGTAAAGTTTCAAGTCTGCTGAATGGGTGCCCTGGTTTCAGCTGGTATAAAGTTAATTTCTTCTCAGTATCTGGTACAGGGCTGTGTTTTGGATATGGAATGAGAACGGTGTTGATAACACACTGATGTTTTGGGCTTTGCTAAGCCATGTTCACCCTAAGTCAAGGACTTTTTATCTGTGTGTCTCATGCTTCGTCATGAACCAGAGGAGGTACATTTAAAAAAAATGGGGGGGAACATAGCTGGGACAGGTGACCCGAACTGGCCGAAGAGATATTCCAGATATTCACACCATAGAATACCATGTCCAGTAAGTTCATAGACAGGGGGAGTTTCTGGGAAGGGAGGGGGCAACCAGGGCTGGCATCAGTCAGCAGGTGGTGAACAATCGTATTGTGCACCACTTGGTTTGGTTTTGGTTTTTTCTTTCCCTTTTTATTATCATCATTACTATTGTATTTTACTTTTTTTTCAATTAAACTGTTCTTATCTCAACCTAAAAGTTTTACTTTTGATTCTCCTCCCCATTCCACTGGGGTAATGGTGGATAGAGGGGGTTGAGCAAGCAGCTGCCTGATGATTAATTTCCAGCTGGGCTTAAAGTTTACCCCATTGTCATGGTTTATTTCCAGAGGTATATTTGAAAAGAATAGTTTTCATACACATTTCTGAGGAAGAAACGAGGTCTGAAGAGACTTAACCAATAACCGGGGAAGGGAAAAAAAAAATTCCCATTACAGTTGCTTAGGTCAGAGAGGTGCAGAAGTGCTTCATCTCCACTCCTACACATCTCTTATCCTGACCATAAATTGCCTTCATTTGTGCAATCACTGAGGAGTTTGTCTTGTAGGCTCCAGTAACACTCCCCCTGCACAGAAGCATGGAAAGCACCAGGAGAAAAGGTTGCTCACAAGGAGCTTCCATCAGTGCTTGCTTACTTAAGAAAAGGCATTTTCTGGAAAATCCAGGCAACATGTGGATAACACACCAATGCAATCTGGAAGGGACTAATACATATAGATTGGTTCAAATGAGCATCACCAGCACCTGGTTCCTGGCAATAAAGAGCCACAGCTGATAGCAGAAATCAGTATCACATATCCCACATTTCCTACTTTTAAACCACAAGAGCCATAAAACTGTTCAGACATTTTTTTCAAGCATCCTTCTGTGCTCAGGCTGTGACCTCCCTATTCCTATGAGGATTAAATCTCTCAGAGATTCTCAAGAAAATCCTAGGAAGTCAGTAATGGCATGTGTAGCTTGGAACGTGCACATTTAGTTTCCAGATTTTACTTGAGTTCACAGTGTTTTACCACTCCTTCTAACTCCCCTAAGTCACATTCTACTTTGGCCTATCACTTTTTATCTAAAAATTGCACTCAACGTGTGTATTCTACAGGAAACATTTTCAACTTCTCAGGTTCAAGTTTTTGCTTAATCAGTTCTAAGGGCAATTCCTGAGAGAGAAAAGGCAGAAGAATATTTATTTCTTGATTAAATTTTCCCATGGCCAGAACTCCTCAAGTCTTAATTTTGTGGCTCTTACAGCAGCTCAGTCTTCTGAAAAATAAACCAAATAATCAAAGTAAACATTCTAAGATCAAGAAAAACCAGATTTTTGCATCTTCTAAAATACATCAGCTTACTCTGTATAGAGACAGATAACATTCCCATAAACAATAGATACAAAAAATCCCTATAAAATTTAATGGAGCATTTCAAATGCTTGGTTAGAAGGCATGGTTATAAAACTAATTTTCAGGCTAGCAGGCCACAAGTGGTAAACAAATTCCCAGTACAAAAATGTTTCAAATGGAAATTGCATAAAATGAGTGATGCTTATTCATGGCCACAGCAGGCTGAGAAAAAAATTAATTTAAGAAGTTGTTGGGTTTCTTTTTTTTTTTAACCAAGCCCAAGTACATCTGATTTCTAAATCAATAGCTGTCTCTAGCCAAACTGAAGTGCTTGTACAACTCCAGACAGGTAATTACTTACAGGGATTGGATGAGGAACAAGCACATCAAGGGATATTGCTACGTCAATCTCTCTTCTTTTATGTTTTATTGTAGCCTTTCGGTTATTTCAGAAATCAACACTAAGAACTGATTTTGTCCTCTAGCAACTGCAATGTAAAGAAAAGCCAATATATTAATACACAGAAAGACGTGCATGGCTGCCTTTTCAAACCGCTTAGAGTCACAGTTTTGGGGCAAATTTCACAAGACATAGATTTCAAGAGATGTAGAGTTTTTTTCTTTTGACTGACCAGTGAAAATGAACAAAGGGCCCTGGAAAGGGAATTAGGAAGATGCCAGCACAAGATGTGAAAATTACTTAATTTCATGATGAAATACATTTGTAAGACCATTTGTATAGAAGCGGTAATACCGTTGCATTTCATTAAACTATACTAACATGATGCAGTAACCAAACACCATTTACCTCTCCATTGAGGAAGACCCACAGTACATGTTCTCCTTAACCAACAGCTGATATGACCACTTGACATTTTTTCCACTGACATTTTTTCCACTGTCTTTATTAGAGAATTTGAAGTACTGACTTTTAAGTTACCCTTTTAAAATGTACAGATTTTATTTAAAAGTTTATTTTTAGCTGAAAACCTAAATTTTTCAGGTTTTGAAAACAACTTAAAATCCAAAAGATATATTTTGCCTCTTTTCATCAAAAGTAAAAGTTTCTCTAAATATTTGTGTGCACGCCTACGTGTGTATTGCTAAACACATCAGCATTTTCTGTGGGGAAAACTTGTTCTTTGCAGATTTAATTTTCAGTATTAAAGTTTGGGCTTTTTTTAAGATTGAGAGAGCTTCTGTCTCCAAAGTCCATTTTTGATGGAAACAATAAGAAAAAAAAAATCACATTTATTTTGCCAGATAGAATAACTTTCTAAAAATCATCCCCTAGGATACTTACTGCAATAAGAGTGAGATAGTACATGAAAATAATATAAGTCCTAACAGGTTTAGGCTTGAATAAGATCAGCAAATCTTCCTCCAATTTCCTTTGTTTCACTAGAAGCTCTTGGCAAGTATTTCCTCATAGAGAAGTAAGCCCAAGTATACAACCCTCCTGAGATAATGGTACTTTTTATTAGAAGATGATGTATTTTAATGAACTGGATACATTTAGTTGCCTCTAGTATTTCCTCTGGTGTTCACTACTCTCCTAAGTGATGAGTCAAAATTTGCATTTTAACAGAAGCTGAGTACTCTACTGGAAAGGCATCATGCTCAAAAGCTCGTAAGTAGATTTTTGTCTATTATTTAGTTTATTGAAATTTGTTACTGCCTTTAAAGTCTCTTATTTAAGAGATACACAAAGCTCCTGTTAATTGACCTAATTTACCATCTGTATTTTTGCACTCGGTTGTAGGATTACTCCACTAGAGCATAAAGTGATAATCTGCTTTGCTGGGCAATTATTCTACTTGTTTTGCACTAATCTGATAGCACAGAACAGGTAAAAACCTCCTGATCACCTGGAAACTGGGCTTTGTGATGTAGGTTTGACTATTTAAATCTTTTGTTTCCAAGTTTCAGCCACGCAGAGCTGATAGCAACTGTCCAGCTACTTCAAGAGAATAATCAAATGTGCCACCTAACAACAAAGGCAATGCTCCTTCTAGGGATCTTTTAAGATACAGTAAAAACACCTTCCCAAAGGAAGATTGTCATCTGACCAGCAATCATTTCAAATTTAACTGAGCAGCTGTTTAAGTCTTCTCTTTGTGACTTGTGAGAGGTCAGCAAACGAGCCTCCCTCTTGCCCTTCCATGCCCACCGGCTGTGTGAGGTGAAAGGGGGGAAAGAAGACTCTTCTTCTATCTCATCCTGGCTGCAAGTCACAACCCTTACACAGCTGTGGTTTGTGTGCATGAGTCCAGCAGCACTGGCTCATCTTAAAAATTAACCCAGGACACAAGCAGTGTATGATCTAGCAAAAAAAATCCAACCTAAAAAAATGAAACAAAACCCCAAACCCCAACAATTGTCTAAAGTAAAGCTTCACTTACTGAATTACTCTGTGACTATACAAAGCACTTTGGCTGTTGCAATACTTCATTTTTTATTAATGATATGAAAGGGGACCAATTCTGAAGCCTCCAAAACCCTTCATTTTTCTGCTGACGTCTCTCTCATTCATTATTTACATCCAAGAATTCTCCCTTGAAGCAAGACACATACATTTCATTTCCCTTTTTCTTTCATTCAAGACCTATTTAACTACAGCTGCAAAACAAAATACAAATACAACATTAAAAAGTACAATTTGAATGAAATATTGAATAGCTAACAGTGAAATAACTGACAATTTTTGGTTTAGGAAAAATGCTCTCTTCCTCTTCTGCTGCTTTTTGGAGATGTTTCACTTCCAAATCTGCTTAAGATAGAAAGTCTACTGAACTGAGACGTTATAATCATATTTGCTGATTGCTTTAGCAATTGTCTCCTGCAATCTTCTAAACAAGTCATTAGACTCCCACTGATGGTTTCCAGGATAGAAAAAGACAACATGAACATCCAACAATCATTATTTTTTCATCCCAGCTGTACTCACATCCCACATTCACACATTTAGGTCTGAACACATCATAAGCCGCTATTACTGTGCAAGGCAAATAGATGATGACCTGAAGGAGCTAAGACTGCTTTTCTAGCTCCTCACATTACCATGAGTCAGAGATCTTCAAAACTGTGCATCCATGGGAGGTAAACAGACACCAATGACTGTTTAATTGCTGTTTGCACCTCCCAGCTCCTCCTCAAGCCTTGCAGAGCAGCTCAGGGCTGGCAGCTGTGGTCCAAGAGAGGTACCACATCCTCTGGGAAAACAAGAGGCCAGAATTCAGGCCAGAATCCTCTCTTAGGAAAGTCAGTTTGATGAGGATTGTTTCTGATTGATAAAAACCCATTTACTGCATGCATTTGCAAGGTAAGGTCTAAGTTACCTAGAGACAGTTTGCCTTCAGAGCTGTAGTGCTAGCAGGTTTAGGCATCTGGGTGTTTTGGGTTTTTTTGTAGTTTTGTGGTGGTGTTTCTGTGCATTTGAGTTGTTTTGGTGCCGGGCTGTTTATTGTTATTATTCTTAGATTTGGATCTTTTGTTTTCATTTTGGTTTTATTAAAAGGGAGATAGTTCAACTGCATCTCTGCAAAGAAATTCCAGGATTTACTGCAATACAGCAACAAAACAGATTTATATGACTGACGGCTGGTCCCATGGGTGCATAAGTTAGGAGACCAATAACTGGATAATTAGATTAGACAGCAAGCCTGGCTGTAATGGGTGAGGAATAGCCTTTGATACTTCTTACCACCTTATCTCCATTTTGCTAAGTTCTTAGCCAAAACTGGCAAATACTGGTAACACTGAGCTTTGTTCATGTCTGCTATTACCCAGTCTAACAAGACAATGTTCTAGCTCTTTCTGAGCTGTGACAGAAAGCAACTTCTTAGCTCCATTTAGATTGTGGCATATATTAGCATAATAGTTACAACTTAATTAGCTCTATTCTTGTTGATTTACCAGCTTTTTAGCATCTGATCCTCTTCTCCCATCTGCCTCTGGGGTGTTGAAGACGGCTTTGATACATTAGAACTACAGCTTAGTCAAAGTTATTCCTGATCACATTTAGTGATTTCCACCCCCTTCCCCATGGCAGTACAACACAACCCAAAAGAGTTGGATGAACACAGTCAGCTCCTCGCATAAGAAGTGTGACGATCCAGGAGGTCACAACCCCTCTTCCTGGCCAAAGTGCAGCATCTCTGGGTCTCACCTCCAAAGCAGCTTGACAAAGAAAGCACAGATCTGGTGGCAGATGGTAAAGCATGCTGGTGGTAAGGACTGCTAACAATAAGCAGTAACGAATGTTGAAATACATTATCAGTAGAGAGGAAGTAAAATAGCCATCACAGGTTACTTTAAAGAATAATGAAAACAGTGCCTAGGAATATGTGGTAGTGTGCCGGCCACCAGCGACATCCTGGCCTGGCCTGGCCACTCACCGCTCTGCATTCCACTTATCCCTCCCCTGTTCACCCAGGACTGGCCACATGTCACGGGCTCGTCATTTGTCTATTAGCTGGCCTCTCGCCCTGCCCACCAGGGGGAGAGGGAATAAAAGAGAGAGGCAAGAAGGGGGCAGGGGAGTCTGGCCACGTTTCCACTACACATCTTGTTTTCCGCCTCTCGCTCGACGAGGGAAGAATAAAGGACTCTGATAAACGCAACTTGTACGTCTGTCTTTGCCTGCCCGGAGCAGCCACCGCCGGCCTGGGATCGGAGCTACCGAGGAAGGGGCTGCAGGGACTGGACTCGGTGGCCTGGAGGGGCCCGTAGAGGAAATAGGAAAGCTGCAGGAACATACAGGCAATTGCTCCTGGTTGGCAGATTGGTTCTGTTCACTTGATATTTCTCCCCCTCCCTCACCCTAGACAGAGAGCCAACACTCTCCCTCTGCAGTTCCTTCCTCTTGCTCTCTGGGAAGAGATCCTCAACAGACATTTCTACAGCCCCACCCTGCACAGCAAGGGACAGGGCAAGAGTGCACTTCCCAGTGGGTGAGGCCACCTTGGAGGGCAGATCCAGGGATGCAGGGTACTTCCATAGCTCCATGAGCAGAACCACAGACAGATCAGGTTTTCCTCTGTTACAATCCTTTCCCCCACAGACTTGGCCTCATCCACCTCCAGCAGTTTCCCTCACACCCACTCTTGGTAAGTTTGGCAGGCACTGTGGGCTGCCAGAGTAATTCACGAAGGGCAGAAAGAAATGATAAATCAGTTTCAAAACACATACACACACACAAAAGTGCATCTTCATTGCACACTAGTGAAATAATTCCTCTGTCAGGGCAGGAGACCACTACTCTTCTGTACTCCAGGGTCAGGATGGGCAGCATTCACGTATTTGTTTAGCATCACCTGGGCTTGGCAATTACCACTTTGTTCTTGCTGTTTAGTTACAGAAATAAGTGACAGTTGTTTCACTCCCAGCGCTAGGCAGTGGTAGCGGGCAAAATTCAGCCCACAGTGTGGTTAGGGACACTCATGGAACTTTACCTTGTGGTTTGGCTTTACTGCATAATTGCAGATACCACGCAGGCTGCTTGGTAGCCTATGGAATAACCTAGGAAACAGAGCAGGAGGGCCTCTCTGCTTGCTCTTTTTTTATAAATAAATGTAAGAAAAAATGTAATTACCACAGTTCGACCATGCCCATTGGTGCAGTGGAGTGTGGAGGAGGAGAGAATGTCCCACTACTGAGAATAGCTTTTAAGTATGTACCATGCATTCATTAGCTTTGTTTACCCAGAAAAATGCCATGTAAGTCAGCAGTGGTGTAATTGGGTGCATAATACGAATACATTCTTTAGTTCAAAGGCACAGTGAAAAGAAGAGGGAAAATAATACTTCACACTATGAGGTTATTTATTTTTCAGCAAAGCAGAAAACCTGATAGGAGGTTGTTTTCATTTTTCTAACTATTTACTACTTATTTGTAAGCTTTTACTTTCCTGAAGCACAGGCCAACTTTTACCCAACTGTGTCCGTTGAGAACAAAACATTTCAATTCTATAATTGAAAAAAAATTGTTCTTATAAACGTAACTTAATTTTATGAAACAAGAGAAATCAAATATGATAATGTTTTCTTGACTTTTCTGGCACCAACTTATAGGAAGTCATTTCCAGTTAAACTTTCAGCTTGCTGGAAACCAGATGTCTGTGGAGCCCTGGGAAAGAACAACAGGCAGTGCTCAGAAATCAGGAGACTGAGCAGAGATGTCACTATCTCTATTAATATTGCTGGGGGAGGATCTTTTGCAGCTGTCAGTGAGCCCTCTCAGCCCAGCACACCTCACTGCCAGCCTGCCTTGCTCCACCAGGCCAGCTGTGAAACGACACCTCAACCTGCACCATGGGATTTCCCTTCCCACACTCCAACATCTGTCCCACATGCTGGCACAACAGGAGGAGACACTGACCCAGGCTGTCCAAAGAAGCTGTGGGTGTCCCATCCCTGGAAGTGTTCAAGTACAGGTTGGACAGGGCTTTCAGCAGCCTGGACCCGTGGAAGGTATTCCTGCCCATGGCAGGGGTTTGGAACTAATGGATCTTTAAGGTCCTTTCTGACCCAAACCCTTCTGTGATTACAGTTCTGACAGCCATGTGTTGGTCCTCCCGTAGTCCTGCATTACTTCCAAGGCAAGAGGAAAAAAAAAAACCCAATAGTAAAATAATAATTTAGATTCGGCTGTCACCTAGAAACCAACCACATATTCCCTTAGTGACAAATGTCAGCTCTTTCAGCAAGACCTTGCCTACAGCTCTCTCTCATTCTTCATACACAGCTAGTGATAATATCATACTGCAAAAAGCTAGAAGGCTTCAGTCTGGGTCTGCAGTCAGAGCAGATGCCGAGTGTTCAGTTCAAGCAAGAGCAAAAATTCAAAGGAAACAAATTTGAGAGTTTATTGCAACATTTGCTCTCCAGGAAAAGACATGCAGTCACCACAGTTCAGGTTTTTCTATTAAAATCTTATCCTAATGTTTTTCCAGAATCCCAAACTGTATCAAATTAGAAAATTTAATTCTACACTACTCAAATGCAGAAATTAGAATTTATTGCTGGAACACAGTAAATATCAACTCTAAAAAGCAGAGGAAGATTTAAGTTTTCTAATTACAGACAAAAGCCGAAACAGTAGCAAGAAAAATATTTAAAACTCAAAAACAGTGTTGCCATTAGCAAAAGTAGTGCTACCGTTCATAGTTATTGAACATTCAAGTTTGAGCCTGATAAAATGTGATCTTGATTATTATCTGAGACCTGACCAGCTGTTTAGGTTTTTATTTTTTTATTTCCTGGCTTTGTTTAGTAGGTTTTAAATTTTTTACTATACTATTTATTTTAATTGAGAAAATTCATTTCATGAGCAGGACAAAATTTTGGTCATCATCAGCTTCTCAGTGCTCCAGGTATATGTTCACCTAGATGAGTTGTAGCCTTGTACTGTTTTGCAGTATGTTCTTTTGGCAAGGAGAAGCAGAATAAATTACTTTTAGTGTTTCTAGCTGGCAGCATTACTGGCTATATAAGAATGCAGGGTGGTTTTCTTAGGGTAGCTGTTTTAAGAAAAAACTCCTCTCTCGATGGTTTTACTCTCTCTCAACAAATTTCACAAATGTTCATGATATTGCTCAGTATAATCAAAACTTCAGCAAGATTCTTAGGATTTTTAAATGAATACAAAATTTCAATCTTATTTTAATGCAAGTCAGCAACCCGTTAGCACAACGGGTCATTGACTTTTCAAAACCTTTTCTCCCTGAAGTAAGGGAAAACATAAGAGACAACAGAAGCGTTTACAAGGTCAAACGGCTTCTAAATAAATTCCAGACAAGATTAGACAGGAAGAGTTTTGACAGCTCTGCAATTTATAGCCATTCAAATGCAAGATATTATTAAGAACTTTGTCCACCAGAAGGAGATGATTCGGATAGGGAATCATGACTTCTGCCCTAGTCAAACATGTGGAGATAAAGAGTTAGATAAACTTTCCAGTAGAAAAGTTTGGTTTCAGCAAAGATTTCCTTTCCTCTCTCAGAACAAATAGGTTAAACCATTGTACAGGAGAATATTCTGAAATTCTTCTGAAAATTATTTGAAATACTTCATTAGACTTGTGCAATAATGTTTTTCCAGTTGAGATTTACACTTCTCAGCTCACAGAATGAATGTGATGTTGAAAAGCACATTATCTTTTATAATGCAGTGGCACTATGATAAAACTTGTATTATTAAAACTTTTTGGCCTTCAGGTATCTCCAAAGAAATTTTGTTCCATAAAAAAAAATTCTACCTTTTCAGTTGTTATGAAAATTCTGAGTAGCTGTTAAGGTGACTGGATTCCTGATTTCCCATGTGCCCAACACCCGCAAATTCTTAAGTCCATTTTCTACACTTTGTCTTGCTAATTAAATAACTCTCTTGCCTCTAAAGGCACAAAGCCAACAAGAATCCTTTCTGTGCTTTGCAGCAGGGAGGCAGCAAAACCCACTAAACCTGACCACGATTTGACAATGATCTGCTTAGACTCAAACCAGACCATGAAGAACACCCTTTTCTCTATGCTGACACAGCCTACAAGTGCTCTATTTCTGTATTTTGGTTATTTGAACAGTAATCAAGTGTTTGGAATCCCCACTTTAGGTATATCCTAGGCCCAGTGCAGGCAGAAAGGTAAGGACAGATTCCACCACTCAATTTTCATTTAAAAAGGAAGAATAAGCCATCCTCAGTCAGCAGTAGGTAATGGCAGTAAGTTGGTTACACAGAATTGTATTTTTCACGTTGCTTTGCAAAGGAACAGGCAGGAAGGGCATTGGTATTAATACAGTGACATTAAAGGAATGAATGAGGAATAGAGAGCTGAAGGAATTAGTCTAAATGGGAACTTTCTTGTGTGATCAGAAAGAGCCAGGATTCTTAATGTCCAGTCCATGTTCTCAGGCTGTTTCACTGCCAGGGCAATGTATTCAGACTAAAAATAAAAGTACATTTTTATTTCCACCAACAAAAAAGATGTTGAAACTCTTCACCCGAAATTAGTCATCTGTGGTCATTTCTACACCAAGGAATATATTTAGAATCAGAGTGGACATTTT
This sequence comes from Orthonyx spaldingii, assembly GCA_013397795.1. Lineage (NCBI taxonomy): Eukaryota > Metazoa > Chordata > Aves > Passeriformes > Orthonychidae > Orthonyx > Orthonyx spaldingii. The sequence goes on along the minus strand of VZTJ01003401.1, from coordinate 185,306 downwards.
CCCCATCAAACAGGATGCTACAGTTCAAGCATGCACAGAAAACCCTTATGTCACACTGCTCTGGAGGTTCAGACAGCCGTGAACCCTGGGCTACAAAGCCTGAGATGGGAAAAGTACAGATGACAATAAAACCTTGTCCTGCATCTGAAGCAAGTTAAAGCTTTGAGAAATAATCTACTTGCAGGGAAGAAACCTTTCTATTTTATCATCATGTTGATCTATTTTTTTTTTAACTGACCATACTGTAAAAAACATTTTCTACTTACATTTGACAGAAGAGAAAGTTCTATAGCTAAAGAAAAAATGTCAGTAAACCACTTCCCTATTCTTCTGCTGACAATATCTCTCTGTCACTCAGAAAACCATTTTCCATTATTGCTGCCACAGTAATGCAGAATCTTTTTTACTCCTTGAAAAGAATATTCATCATTCATAAATAACCTCTCGGTTGTTTCACTTTATGTCTTACTAAAACTATTCTGTCGAAATCTCCATTTTCTTGGAATTTGTGAATCTTTCATGTAATTCTTTCTTGTCCAGAAAGACATCTGTTAACTTTCTGCATCAAAATGTCAGAAACTGAGGAAAGTTCCTCCTGAAATGAGTTTCCTCAGTTCTTCAGCTCTGACCTTTCAAACTGTGGGGCTCTTTACCCATGACGTCTTTCATGATCTCAGTGACTTTAGTTAAAATGTTCACTTCCTAGGAAAAGGAATATTGAGCTAGAAAACCATTTTCTTCCTACTATGGGAATGCCTTCAAAAGATCTACTCTGTTGGGTTGAGTAGAGCCTATTGACCATTTTTGATTGCACTCTCTTACTACGTTCTGTAAGGGTTACCGTCACCCAAGTTTCCCCTCATTTTCAGGTCAAACCTCAAAGACTTTCCTTGTAACACCTTCCTATACCAGAAACACCGTTCTGTTCTAGTATTGTGTCTTATCTCAGGTGGAGAATTGGGTCTCTGAACTTATTTCCACTCCTGCTACTGACATCAGATGATACATAAGTGGTAATGAATGAGAACAATTTGAAATCACACTAGGCTGATAGGGAAAGTTCTACATTCTCACTGTTATCCTCTGAACAGAAATAAGGTAAAAGCCTGCCATTCTGTGTCATTTGAAACTGAAATCAGCCCTTCCCTAACTTGGTCTTATGGCACAGAAAAGGTACACACATAGCTGTTGTAGCAAAGCTCCAGGTTAATCTGTTATGTTGAGGATTTGTCCTTCCTTTGTTGCACTGATCTTCCCAAAGAGCTTTTACATTTCAGCTTGTAAAAACACTGAGTATTTCACCTTTCCCAGACACCCCCTGCATGAGGAGGTAGAGTTTGGCTTTTTTTTTTGTAAACCAAAGAGGCTCTTAACCTTCTAGAAGTCGCTTGTAACAAAGTAGAGTGTTTGTTAAGTGCTAAATCCCCAACACATGCCTGAAGAAGTAGCTTTATAATTACTGGTGTGTAATCTATATTCCCAGTAAACCTTGTTTGGAAAAACTTGAGAGGAGAATTCTCAGGGTTTAACTCCAGCTGGCAACTGAGTACCGCACAGCTTCTCACTCAGTCCTCCGGCAATGGGATGGGGAGAGAACCAGAAGAGTAAAAGCAGGAAAATCCATGGGTTGAGATAAAGACACTTCGACCTGTAAAGCAAAAACCATGCACAGAAGCAAAGCAAGTAATTAATTCACTGGTTCCAATCAGCAGATGTTCAGTCATCTCCAGGAGAGCAGAGCTCCATTACATGCAATGATTACTTGGGAAGACAAACAACGTCACTCCCAACATACCTCCATTCCATTTCCCCCAGCTTTTATATACTGAGCAAGGTACTATATGGTCTGGAATATCCCTGTGGTCGCTTTGTCAGCTGTCCTGGCTCTGTCCCCTCCCAGCTCCTTGTGCATCCCCAGGCTGCTCACTGGTGGAGTAGGGTGGGGAGCAGAAAAGGCCCTGACTCTGTGTAAGCACTGCTCAGCAGTAACAAAAACATCTTTATTATCAACACTGTTTTCAGCACAAATCCCAAATACAGCTCCATACCAGCTACTTTGAAGAAAACTCTGCCCTAGCCAAAACCAGCACAAGGAGTTTGTATTGCCATCCTCTCGTTAAGAACTCTTGATGGATCTTACTTCCATGGCCTTTTCAAACCATCTGTATTTTTGACCTTCAAAACACATTCTACATAGCATGTAATTATACAGCGGGCACTGCCATCAAAGTTATTTTTGCTCAGACCTTCTACATTATTTCATTTGGCCTCCAAGCCCTGGCTGAAAACATCATTTCTCTCCTGAATGACAATATATCGGTCCAAGCCGACCACTGTGCACATTCATTTATTTAGGGGAAGATTCTTCTTCATGTTCGTTACTTTGCTTTTACTAGCATAGAACTATATTGTCACTTTCATCTTCTGAAATTCAGGATGGTGAAATCCTTCTGCTCCTGTATCAAGTCTCAATTCTCTCTTTCCACTCACCCCTTTTCCCTATTGTTATGAACATACAGCTTTGCCTATTGCACAAAATGATTTTTTTTTTAGACCAACTCTCACAATGGATCACTTGGACGATCAGTGACAGCTTAGTTACTTCAGAAACCTCTGGCTAGAACTAATCAAAAGGGATTTTTTAGGAAACAGCTATAATGCAGTATCCAGGTCATTTTCCTTCACTAATACATATATTTGCTTGTATAAAAATGAAGAATTGCAATCCCTCCCCAAAAGAACACATTAAAATGAACAGACATACATTTTGATAACAAGTAGCAGCTATTTTCTGAGGGCTAGTAGTTTTAAAACTGCAATCAGTAGTTCAATAATTTTGCATTTTTTTGGTTTATTTTGAAATCTTGTTCCAGCATTCCCAATATAGGCACTTGCCACTCAACCTTTTTAGAACTTTATTGGTTCCTGTTTGGGAAGGGAAGGGTAGACCTTCTTTTACCTCCCCTTTCCAGTAAAAGAAGCCTCTTTTTTCCACTTCCAGTAAGAACAGCCTGTTCTCTATCAAATCGTGAAAACCTGTGTGGGAGTGAAAAAACAGCAAAAATAAGGAAGAGGACACAGTAAATTAAAAGCAGCTAAGCATGCATACCATAGAAAAGAAAATAAATATAAGTTTAAATGACCTTCTTACACTTTGATGGCAACTTTTGACAAGCTTTATATAGAAATCCACTACGCTTTGGGTTTCTGATGGATTACCATGGGCTCACTCTGGCTCTGATACTTGACAAGGAGACAGCCATTTGCAACATTCCAGAAAGGTTTGGTAGAAAGATAAATATATTGCTGTGTCCTTGTAGCACTCATAACAAAGATAAGGAGTTTTGAAGAAGATCAACCTCTAACCCCTGACAGGATAAGCATCCATCTGAGCCCCAGCTGCTAGGCTGCAGCAGGAAGGCTGTGCACTGCTACTTTCACACTGAGCTGCTCCATATTCCCTTAGGTCCCTTTGACAAATCTACATCCAGATATACATTCTCACTAATTATATTTAGTTTCTTTTTCTCTACTTTTATATGCCTTATTTTTTCCACAGTGCTTGGCTAAATCTCTGAGATTATGACTAAATTATTTGAAAAGCAATGGAAAGGTTGATAGGTGCCGTTGGCATCAGAAGCAGGCTCACCTATTAATGATGTCTGTGGTCCATCCAAAGAGAAATAGGATGTTATATGTAAGGTGGAGAAGGTGGCACCTCTCCCTAACTCAAAAACTACACCATCACAGTTCCCAAAACATACAGGAAAAACCATATACAAATTAAGGAAGTTGTGCTCTAGGTACAATTCTTACAGGCTTCCCACCAGATGCAAAAACATTTCTTAACTAAGCATGCAAATCCTTCAAGTTAACAAGGATAAAGCTGTAGGATCTGAATTAGAGGGGTAAAATTAAAATAATTTCTCATTTATAATTAACTGGATGACGGCTGTGAATGGGACAAATCCTGAACTTGATATCTGAGCCTGGTCACTGCCATCTTATTGCCTGTATGCCACACCACTCCTTTAAAAGAACTGGTTCTATTATGCTCAGATAATCTGAATGCACACACAGCATAAGGGCTTTGAGGGAATCTTCCTCTTACAGGATGATAATTAGAGCATTATTACACTATTAGGAGAAAAAGTAGGGTGGAAAGAGAAGTGTTTGGGCTTTTTTGGCAATAATGAAGGGATAGGAGGTAGTGGGAGGGCGTTCAGTAGGGGTAGCTTGTGGGATTTTCAGGTGGTAAAAATATAGTTGTTTGACTCCAGCATGCACAAATCTGGATTAAAATTCTTAAGACCACTGAACTGCAGACACCCATAAACATTACTGTATTTAGATTAGGGAGAATATACCTAAACCTCCTTTCTCTTTAGACTAAGGGGTTTATCTAACCCTATGAGCATAGCTATGTGAAAGAGAAGGGCAAGGAAGCAAAAGGAAATCTTTGGTGTTTGTTGTGTGTTCAGACCTAGAGCACTCCATAGTTCACAGAACAGTAACTGAAGTGAGTAGTACAGGCTTCTGGCTCTCTGATCACCAGACAAAAAGAGGAACACTTAAGAGAAGCAAATTATATAAGCAATATGAGTGCAAGTAAAGTGATTTGGGAAAGGGCAGCTTTCTCTCTACTCACTGCTGATGAAAGCTGGCAGTCGGCAGCCAGGAGCTCTAGGCACTGCCTGGCAGATTTCAGAGAGCTGTGCCTTTGAAGAAACTGCAAACATGTAGTGACTGACAACAACAATCCGTCAGAAGAGAGCATGTATTACATTTTATCAAATCAGTGTGCTAACAGTTTCAGAGAGCACCTTTAAAATAAAGAATATCCAGAGCATTAGGATAAATACCTCAAAAAGCATTAACAACAGACATCAAAATTACTTGTAGCACAGAGGCATCTGCTATAGGCACAGGCTGCCATGAGACGTTTAAGGTGAATTAAAATTTTAAAAAAATATATAGTTATGTCAAATATCAACAATACTTGTGGCCTTAGAGGCAGCAACAGAAGTGCTAGTGACAGTGAGCATCCACCAGATTGCAAAGACCTCTGCCTTCCTTTGTCAGGGCCCATGTGCATGCACACATCAGTACTTCCATCTGAAGACAGCACTGAGCTGAGAGCAGCTGAGCTCAGCACCTTCTCCTATTTTAGAGTGCATTCAAGGCAATGAGGCAGGGCCAGCCAAGCAGTATAAACCAAGGGTTTGTATTCCTAACATCAAGTGCAAAAAGTTATTTCCTCAAATAGTCATCTAGTTCTTAAATAAACAGGACATATCTTTTTTAAATGCTCTGGGAAGCCACTAAATGCATTGATGCTAGAGAGACCATACACCCATTGTTTCAATGATGGTTTCTTCTTCAGTACACTTTAAATAGAATAGAATCATTAAATAGTTTGGGTTGGAAGGGACCTTTAAAGATCATCTAGTCTGACTCCTCTGCAACAAGCATGGACATCTTCAACTAGATCAGGTTGCTCCAAGTCCCATCCAGCCTGACCCTGAGTGTTTCCAGAGGCATCTACCACCTCTTTGAGCAACCTGTTTCACCACTTCCCGTGTAAAAAGATTATTCCTTGTATCTAGTCTGAATCTACCCTGTGTTAGTTCAAAGCCATTATCCCTTGACTTATTGCAACAGGTCCAACTAAAAAAAAAACTATCCCCATCTTTCTTATAAGCCCGTTTAGGTACTGAAAGGCTGCAATAAGGTTCTCCCCAGAGCATTCTCTTCTCCAGACTCAACAACTTCAATTTTCACAGCTTATCTTCATAGGAGAGGCATTCCATGCCTTTGATCATTTTCATGATTCTCCTCTGGACCCACTCCAACAGATCCATATCTTTCCTATGCTGAGGATCCAGAAGCTGGATACAGCACTCCAGATGGGTCCCACCAGAGCAGAGAAGAGCAGCAGAGTCCCCTCACTCACCCTGCTGACCACTGCTCTCTTAATGCAGCCCAGGACACAGTGAATCTTCTGGGTTGTGAGTGCACTTTGCCAGCTCACGTTCAGCCTTTCCTCCACCAGCACCCTCAAGTCCTCCTGGGCAGGGCTGCTCTCCAGCTGTTCATCCTGTCTTGATAACCAGGGATTGCCCCAACCCAAGTGTAGGACTTGAACCTCATGAGGTGCCCATGTGTCCATTGCTGGACTTTGTCCAAATTTGCTGTAGGTGCATTCAGTCCCATCGTGTCATTGACAAAGGCATTAGTGGTCCCAGTCCCAGTGCAGACCCAAGGGATATCTCTCCTCACTGAATGATAGTGATGTGATTTCCCCAGGCTTAGAGAACAGATCTGAGCAGTCCAGACAGCATTTCATCATTGAAGGTGGATTCTAATAAACTAATTAACACTAGTCAGGGTTTCCTCAAGCACTCTGCAACACACCTATATCCTTTCCCATTTCTCTTTGTGTGGGTTTAGTGAGTTTTGGGTCTTTCTGTGAATAATTCATAGAGGTCAATTATATTTCTAAAGCTTTTCTAGCCTTACATACTGTATATGCTATGGCAGTACCTCAGGAAAAAAAAAAAAAAGCCAAATTTGGAATGCAGCAAATGCAGCATAGGGGAAGAGGAAAGAGCAAATACAGTTTGGAGGAAGGGTGAATGTAGGACATCTCATGAATAATGGATACCAAAAGGGATAAGCTAAAGAACTGACACTTGCACAACTCTCCTGGAAAGTTCAGCATTTTCCTTTCTTCCTTTTTACAGCAGTTGTAATAAATGTTCAAATATTCATTTAAGTAATTTATTTTTCTTATCTAGAAACCATCTCTTCAAACAGGTACTTTGCAAAACCACAATCTCAGAGATTTTCCTCCAAGCTGGGAGCCAAGAATCAATAGCGATACTCATTGGAATGTTTCCCATTCAGTGGGCATGCAACTGGAACATAATGCATATCCTCACTGTTGTTTCCTATTGTCTGATACATAGAATGAATCTGCTGAGATTAAGGTAACTACAATTGCCAGTAATGGTCTTTCAATGTGCTACTACACAAAGGTGTTTGAAGGTAAAAGAGCAAGGATGGTAGATTTGTTTAGTCAAAAGCACATTAATTTTCAAATTGTCACATTCTCTCCCATACTGAGAGAAGTGACTTACAGGAAAAGAAGGCAGTTCTGTGCAGGCAACACCCCAAAATTCTGTGCATTTACCAACCAATATAAGCAGCCATATTCCTAATGAATAAAGTGTGTCTCTTCTCACCCTAAGAGAAAGCCAGCTTTCCTATCACATGGTAAAGCACATTATGCCCTGTGGTTAAGTAGCAAAATATTACTCTGTTTGTAATTTCCATTGCTAAAATTCAGAAGCATGAAAGGAGAAACAAACACCACCAAGGACCAGACTAATCCCCTTAAGAAGGATAATCCACTGAAATCAGTAGCTAAGCTAAGCAATTTGCTCCCATGCTCTCAGCTGCAGAAAGACTCGCAAACCTGCTGTCAGTGGAAAGCGATTCAGGGATTCTCTGTTTCCTTCAGTGCACCCAGCACACCTCAGATGAGCATGATATGGTGAGACAAGAGGTGCCACTCCAATTGTTTCTATTGGAGCCTGACCACCCTGAGCTGTTGATCACCACCACACACTGTGGCTGCTGCCTCATCCTTGGGGCTGCTGGTGTGCTCAGCTCCAGCCCAAACCAGCTCTGCCTTGGTTCACTCCAGTGTTTCCAGTTCAGGGTGCTGTCATGGGAAGCAAGGCCAGCAAGTTTGTGAACACTTCCCCTGCTCCAGCCCTTCTCTAACCTATGGGGATACAGTTATTTAAAGCTTCTTGCTCTTTGGCACAAACTCAGCAGTCCTCTCACCCACCCACCAGCATCACCACCCCAGGGCATGAACTTTGGGATTCCATCTGCACAGATGGAGAATGAAGTCTTCCTTTCCTCATGAGTTTCTTGGTGCAATATTCCAACTCTTTTTGGCATATAAGATCGGTTAACTGCAGCTGACAGTATAGTCCTGTTCATCTTGAGGTCTTGGAGTGAATTGAGACATAGGAGAAAGGCTTTTCAGACAAGTTTTGTTGCTGTTTTCTCATTAATGCTCATGCCAGCAGCTGTGCTAGTGATAGTCAGGATTCCCACAGCTTTTATTGGATCTGATAGTGCCAAAGTTGTGTATTTCTAAGAGTTCTAAGATCAGGAGATACAGGATCATAGAAGTCAATTTTATGGAAGAAGGGAACATGAGCATTTAGAAGCATTTGGGAAGAACATTTCAACATGTCAGAACAACAAGGAAGCTGAAATTAGTGACAATTTGTTTGTGCACTTTGCATTTTATGATGCCAGAGTTTTCAGACCTGTAGCGTTTACATTTCTATTACCATGACAATGCCCTGAAAATTTCTTCAAGTCCCAGTGAAGAAAGTCTGGCTTCCTTAGGTCAGAGTAACTTGAAAATCTCTGCAGCTTCTTGATTCTTCTCATATGGGCACGAACCCCCCACTTCCCAGCCAGTGGCTGCTTTCTCTGTGCCTGATGAACACCCAGACACAGCTCACTCCCACAGCTGGACATAAGAAATGGCTCAACCACACAGGTCTAACACAAAGCTACACCTTGAGTTTTAATTCCATGTATGCCCCTATGATCCCTGTCACACTTTAAACAGCCATTAAAAAAAAAAAAAGGGATGGCGATACACGGCACATTGTACATCTTTTATAAAGCTCCTGTTGACATTGCTGAGCTCTGCGCCAGTCTGGATTTTATTGTAAATTTGCAGCCATTTTCCACAGTCTCCCCCTCTTGCCTGCAAACTTGTGTGTAACGAGTGACTTTTCTCTTCTTTGCTTCATCTAAGCATCCAATCCCACCTTATACCAACGCCCTTTCTGTTTCTCCAGCAAGAAAATACTACCTTCATCAAGCCTCCTAAAAGATCCAATCAGTTTTAGTGAGCAACACAGGTACAGAGCAAAGACAGCTTTCCCCTTTGAACCAGATTTTCTGACCGTGTTTCTCATTACCACTCAGCACAAAGGTGTGATTAAAGTTAATTACAAGCAGTACCAGGAAAAGCAGCACTTTTCTCAGTACTGAAAACACCTAATTCCCTCCTGTAGAAATGAGCTCGGTGCTCTCTGCACCTCAACTACTTTTAGCATCTACAGATCAATTAGTCAGATACCTACACAGATTCCATTTCCACCCAAACACATGTTCAGCTACTCCTCAGTGAACACATTTAAAGAGAACATAGCATAGGCTGTGTTCTGTTTAAAAACATGCCATTTAAATCTCAATTTAGCAAGCATTAGATTCAAATGTTTTCCAGTTGTTAGCTCTTATAGAGCTTTCAAAGCTGTCACACTGTCTGAACTTCAGCTGAACAGGTCTCCAGCTGAACCACATCTTGCACAAAATCCAGCATAGTTCCATCTCGTGTTGTTCTTATAAAAGAGCTTTTTAAACTCAAAATATTGATTTAGAACTTTAACTGCCTGTTATGCCAAGTGCTGACTAGTGAATAAAATGACTCCTACTAAACAGTACTCTGAATACGCATTTTAAAATAAGATATCACAGCTGTACCTATTTAATTTCAGAATTAGTTCCTAAAAATTAACTTGCTCTTTACTTTTTGCTACTATTTATGAAATTCACAACACACCAGCATTGAGACCGCATGGTTTTAGACCTTGATGTTTAATGCATTAATATAATTTATGTCACAATTTATCATCTATCACAATTATGGATGTGATCACTGAGAATAAAAATTGATAGAAGCTGATTTTCAAAATATTTCAGCTGGATATGCATTGAATTTGATTACAGAAGTTTGCTGAGGGATGACACAGTTGCAGACAAATTCCAGACACAGCCCCTAAGACTGCTTGCCCCCTAATTTCCTACCAGGATTTCTTTGAGAGAACCTGAAAGGAGGGCTTGTGATCCCAGAATAGCTTCATTGCATGTTCTGCTTTAGTGAAAATGTCTCCAAATTAATTCCCCTCCAGGCCACCCTTAAAGCAGGATTTGAAGAAAGGATTTCAGAAGAAGGCGTTTGAAGAAGGTGACTTAAGATGACAACCTACCATGTGACCTCCTGGTATCCACCCCATCCTTTAGACACAAAGGTAAAGTCTTTGTAGTAACCTCAGTATTCTTGCAAGGAATCCTTCCTTTCCTGTCTTCTATACAAGGTCTTCTTCTGCCTTCTTATATGTTCTGGAGCTTCCACTCTCCCATCCCTTCTCCAAACCTTCAGCTATGTTTTTATCTGCATTTTAACAAGTGTGACTGAAAACTGTCCTTTCAGACTGTCTCTAGGCATTGGTTTTCCCTGATAGAACACTGATCCTGCTCAGTTTTTCCACAATGCTGACATTGAATTAAACCAACCTTGATCATGTTTCTGATTTTCCTGAAAATTTTATCACTTGGAGTTATAAAATATTGAAGTAAAGCAAGGCAATAGAAGATGTGGTGCTGCAAGAAGGAAGAGGACAAATTCACATTTAAAGAAATCAGTAACAAATAATTAATTCCAATTTTCAAATCCATTAAGGAAGATGCACTGTAGTAAATAGCCCCTGTTCTATCTAGAGAATAGTCATGAGTGGCTAATGAACCCTCAGTCACCGTTAGGTAATGCCCTGTATTGACAGGTTAAATATGTTATGGTGATCAGTATCACAATAGGCTTGCAATGCTAACTCTTGCAAAGCCATTGATTACAACCTCTATCAGGCATGTTTTGGCTTACATTAGCATTTCCTTTAAAGAACCCTAAACCATTCCAGAGCATTAAAGCTCCTCTTAGTTCATGTCAAAGTTAAAGCCCTACACTTGTCTGTCACCTCAAGGCAGCTTTCCTGACCTCACAGGACACTGGCCACCGAAAAGGTGAGTGACCACAAACCGTTTCTGTTTAGTGGTTGTACAACAGAAATATTTATCACCTAGAACACATGACTGGGAATCTTCTAGACTAGACTTAACAGCCTCTAGGAAATTTACACTAATTTTAAACCATTTATTTCGTATTCACGTGGAATAATGCAATAAACATGCAGAAAACAGCTACCATAGACTCCATGTAGTGTTGCTCTGTTAACAGCAGAGCAAGTCAGCCCATGGATGAGGCAGATGCAGCTGTACTGCTTGCAGTGCCCCACATATCTGCCTTAGACCTGGACTAAGATCCCCTGCATGTTTCTCCATACCTTCAACTCTGAAATCTCGAAGGGAAGTAAGGACATGATATATAACCAAGACTTGGAGTCTTTAGCACAGAGGCATCTACCTCGACATCAAATACTAGAGGAGACAAAGAGCTCTATTTTGTACACTGATGTAAAAATCAGTTGGGATCAGTCTCATCTGAGCTAGACAGAGGTCAGTCACTAAGAGTGGCTGTGTAACCTCACTCAAGACGCATTACGTGGGACTTATTACTGAAACGAGAGACTCAAATTCACAATACTTACTGATCTATTGTGCTCTGAAAAGAGGATAGAATATATTTCACATCTGAAAGTGAGGCAGTTTTCCTAACCTGGTCATCTAGACCCCTTCAACCAGCTACAAAACACATCTCCAAAGTCAATACACCCTACACACCTTTAGCATTAGAATTGATGTGGGCTTGATTTTGCCTAAGCCTCAGCCTGTTTGCATTACTTCCAAGGCTTCAAAGAAACGGCACTAATTTAAAATAAAGCCCTTCTATGAAAACAAGCTTGATATTTAAGAGTAGACACCTTTTTTTTTCCCATTGTGTATCTTATTTTTTCTTTAGTTGGGACAATAAAAAACTGCCTGTTGAAGTTCCACTTTTGATGCTGTTTGATACCATGTCTTTCACCAGCATCGATATAATGGCTAGAAACTGTGTAATAACTTTCAGTGACATTTAAAGACATGTTTCTGTGAGTATTAAGCAGTTTAAATGCTGAAAGTAGAGGTGGTTTAAAACAAATATTTTCACTTTTCCCCAGAAAATCTTTCCAAATTACAACAAGTGTAAAACAAATAGGCACTACAGAAGTGTAACAGATCCTAAAGGAACAGTTAGAACCACCTTCTGAATTTGTAGATAGTATAATCTTGTTTCTATACTTTTTCCTTAAACTACCAAGTAGAATTGAGGGAATAATTACATCTCAGAATTTTTCAGTGCTTGCACCAGACTGCTAAATTTTACATGACAGCAGGATACTAGTTCTAAATTAGCATATTTCCAACTCCTACTGAGCTTTTCTATGAGAACAGGTAAGCTTGAAAGTAATTGGGGTTTCAATTTTTCTAAAGAGACCAAATACATGTTTATCATGAATGAATAAAATATTGGACATATACAATTCAGTGCTTTTCATTTCCTCATATGGCGTTCCCATCAAAATTAACCTAAAAAGGTAAATACTCCAGCACTTCACAGATGCAAGGTGCTGCTCACCCACTGAATTGCTCTGATGAGTGAAGAAGAGCTCAGCTTCCAGCCCTGATCCCATGGCAGACACCACAGGGTTCAACAGTCAAAGCTTTTAGCAGGGGTAGAGCCCATGGGATCCCTAGAGAAAACTTAATTTCTCACAGCTATGCACTTCCAGCTGGGAAGGTATTTGCTGATACAGCCCAGTATAAATATTTGACTCAATCTACTATGAAATCTACAAATGAAAGTAGTGGTGCATTAAGTTTTCAGTTTGCCTTTTGGGAGGAGATCAATGCCATTCAATCCCAAAATTATTTCTTGCACAACTTCAGAACAACTGCTGAAGTGTTCTGCCACTCCTAAGCAGAAAACTCAGCCAACCCCAATCAAGCAGATTCCTACTCTGTTCTCTATGGGGGATTCCATTACCTTCATTAAAGAAACACTTCCCATGTGAATTGTGTGATGCAATTACATCTGTTGTATATAAAGGGGGGGATGTTCTTTCATCTTCCTCTTGGGTCACTCTTTTCCCAAAACCAAATCCCAAACCTAATTCCACACTGATAGAAACTTAAGACCAAACAGGTAGAAACATGTTCTCCAGTGCTTTCAAAAGTGTCCCTTTCTGAGGACACTTTACTTTAAAACGCATCTTTCACAACATATGCTGGATATACAGCGACACCAAAAAAAAAAAAAAAAATCCATTCAGCCAGAAAGGAGCAGCAATGCTAGGAACAGCATGAGGAAAATATTCCTTAAAGGAGTAGGAACTCCCATAGACTTTAGATCAGCAAATTTCAGAGAAGCAAAGAGGAGCATTTAACTTCAGATTTGAATCCCATTATTTTTAATGTCCAGTTTCCATTTTAATCTATACCCAGCGGCCTACCCAGTTCAACAGACACCAAAAAAATCTTAGACAATTTTAACTCAATCTACTGTCCTTTAAGGACATTATTTAGCTTGATTTCAGAGGCTTCACTTGCAGTAGGAAAGGTCAAACTCTCTAGTGATAGAATTACTTCTGGTGTGTGGAGATTTTCACACTTCACTGGAAGCATTTCAGTGAAGTGAAGTAGACATAAGAACAGTTATATGCCTAGTGAGTCTAGGCTTCTGAAATGATGTGTCTCTGATCCAGCCATTGGCAGCAGTAGAAAACACAAATGCTGACTACTCAATAGCAGTTAAACCTATCATTTTTCAAGAACTGTTTGAAAGAAAGTGCTTTGCGTGAATGACCAAGTATGTGGTACCACATCCCCCATAACATCTCAAGAATTCGTAGGTCAAGTGCTGACAGCTTGCTGCTTCAGCAGTCACTGAGGCTCCACCATCTGTTTAGACCATCCCAAGACATGAAGCTTCTGCCATGAACCAGCTTTTTACAGTACCTGAGAGAGAAGCTTAAGAAGACCATGTATCAACACCATTTCAATTGGGTCTCACTGCATCGTTTCTACAGAGGCAGGTAAAGTTACTGTATGCAGCGAGTATTACATGGCTCAAAGCTTCAGTTGGAAGATGCTCACCTGTGCTCTGGTTTGGCTCTTCCTCATAAAATTTGTCCAGCTGCATGGTGGAGCAGAGCTGTGCTGGCACTGTGCTGATCCTTTTTGGCATTCCCCCCAAGGGCATTGCAAAGCTCATGTTTCTGAACATACGAAACTTCTCATTTGATGTCCTTCATTTCTGTGAGCCCTGCCTTGCTGCTCTGTACATCTGGATGAATTCATACAGGTATCTGAAATCCTGCTGCCTTGAAACACCTACAAACTTAACCTCAGACACCTGAGCAAAATCAGCTGTGGCAGCAGGAAAGCAGTAGATGAGCAGCAGTTTACAGAGTCCCTGAACCAGCAAATTGCTGTCTGTTGAGCACTTTGTCCATGATGGATACTACAGCTTCATTAAGAAGCCACATGCTCCAGTCTTGTTTCACAGCACACAGATCTTGTGCTTGAGCTCTAATTAACTCACATCAGTCTGCAGCTCAAAGAGCTGTGGTAAATAGGGTTGTGCTCAAGTTACTCAGCTTCTGCTGGCTACTGAGACTTCCCCTCCCTTGTTAAATGTGTAATGCTGCCCAGCATCTTTTTTCCTTTGTTAAAATATTAGATGAGTAACCATGCAGAAGATTTGGGATTCATTATATAGCAAATGCTTACGAATCTCAAATAGGTCACCAAAACCTAACTGTCACTTTCTAATAAGCTCCAAATCCGTGTTTTACACCTTCTGTTAATCCTCTCAGAGCAGTCCCCTGCAATAAATTTGAAGGTATCTAACACAACATTAGCTTGGGTTAGGTGACAAACAGTGAGAAAAATGCACTGGCTTCTAGCTGCAGTGTGAGTTTTGGGTCCTTCTCTTGTGAGGAGAGGAGAATCCAAGCAGACAGATTGCTATTGCACAGATGACCTGAACACAAAGACACAGCTGGAAAATGACACGTGTTGTCCGCTTGAAACCACAGTGAGCAGCACCAAGCTGTCGTGTCATTTGCCCTTCCCAGTTGCCATAAAAAATCCAGAGAAGGGATTTTACACTTAAGCCATCTCATCCTCCCACACCAGAGGATTCTGCTTGATGTTGCCACCCACTCCTGGTGTTTTTCATCAAGCAGAGTTCTTCACAAGAGTGCTCCTCTTAAACATGGGGATGACCAATCCAGGACAGTCTCTCATCTGTCCAAGCCTTCATTCTATGGCACAGAGCAAAGCGTCATTTCTTGTGATTTCCAGACTTCACAGGATCCTGAACATTACTGCTGTGGTGCCTGCACCATGCTACACTATACACTTTTTAGCAAATTTTCTGTGTCTTCAAGCAATAACAGAACTTTGCCACACCTTTACTGGACAACCAGCAAAACCAGTAATGGGACAGAATGTGATCCAGCCGGTCATGGATGCTTTCCTTGGTTTGCTAGATCAGGAAGCTTTGTTTCCTTCAATATATCCTTTCTTGGCAAGTCTTTTAGAGAGCTGTAGAAATAATGCATAAAACTTTGCCCATCCCTGGAGATGTTATAGCATGCTTTTCTGCAGCAATACTAACATACTAAATGTAATTCAACTGTCAGGCTTAGTTTCAGTAAAACTGTGCAGCAGTTAGAAAATTATGGTTGCAGACCTTGATCTGCAACTGGATCTTGTGTAACAGGCACATCTACTTACCTGAAGATAGTATTTAATTAATTCCACAAATATGAGATAGGTACTTCTCAAAATTATTTCCAAATCAGCCAATGTGCATTTATGATGGAGAATGTAATTTTCTTTACCATTTTTCCTCTAGCAAAGACAATGGAGATGGATGCTGAGATAGAGGAGAGCTGTCACTCAGTATTGTATGAACACAAAAGATAAACCCTGCACACTATACAGGACAAAAGGCAAAAGACAAAAGAATGAGGTCACTATTCAAAGAGCAGAACTTAAACACACAAAGCAAGCTCATTTATTAGACAAGCAATTATTAGACCAATAAGACAACTTAATGAAGTGCACTGTGCTGTGAGTACACAATTTGCTTCTAAATTATAAGGTCTGTAGTGAGGACATGTTTGCTTAGCCCTTTCCCACCTATTGAGCAATGTTGTATACATCTCTGATGCTCTGCAAAGGAATAAATAACGGTGATAAATCCATCTGAGAAGAAATTAACTCTATCCCAGCTGAAACCAGGACAATATAATTTCCTTGTCTTGTCAGGACAGAGAAAGCAGGGCAAATAGAGCTTTTTGTTCTGCCTCCCCACCCCTTAACTGCAAACTCCTGACATCCACTTTGTTGTCACTCTAATGGAGGCTGTAACTGTGTCTAGCAGAAGGAAAACATAGAAGACGCTCTATGTTAACCATCTCTAAAACAGTAATTCATCTAATTGGGTGTTTGATTGTTCAGTTCCTACTCACTGAGTAGATGTGTTTGGAAAAGAGCTGCATTAGATGGGACTAATTTAGTTTATTAAAGAAAATGACCATTCAGAATCGGATCAGGAGTGAAATGCTAGCTTCAATCTTTGATTACTCAAAGTGCTCAGAAAAGCACATATCTACATTAATGCCCATAGATTATGTTTGCCAGTGATTGGGATAATGGTGGTGGGGAATAGGCACAAACCTGCATTCTTATAGTGGAATCAATAATTATGTTCAAAATTATTATAATAGTATTGCTGCAAATATCTGGAACCTTGACAGATCCTGTGCAACTTTACACAGTCCAGAGCAACTATGGGTTATGGCACAGAAAATTTTAATTTACATCAGGTAGAATGCACAGGAATAAAAACCTTTTTTCCTCAGAATATGGTCTGTATAAGGTCTACACTTCCATTTATTTACCCTTACAAGTACCTTGAAACACTTAAAATTGAACTAGGACATCATGTTTTGGATAAAACCAAAGTGTTTTGTTCAAATATCATCTAATTTTTTTAGAACTCAAAGGTTACTTTGGAGAACAACCAAAAAGGGACTGAATCTTTCCCAACCAAAGTTCACCAAAAATGTTTCTCAGCTTCATTTTCCTCAGAATGGCATTTGGCAACACAAATTCATTCTCTCCCAGAGCTCCCAGCTACCTCATGTTTCAAGGCTTTTTTTCCAATTACACCAGATAAATTATTTTCTAGTAAGGTCCAGCTGCCAGCACAGCCACAGGCTGGGCAGGTATTCCATAGCTGCATTAGCTTTTCCAGTCAGCCAGCAGTCAATTTGTAGGATTAAAGTAAAACCTTGGAATTTATTGAGGTTTTTCTTTGTTTCCCCCAGAATCCACAAGACAGGAATTTTTAGCAGCATAGGAAACTTTTTCAAGGAAAAAAATTAAAAACAAACAAACAAAAAAACAGCCTGAACACCTTCCAGTAACTTCTCTACAGACCCAGAAGCCCAAGATCAATGAAACGACAAAGCACTCAGACACGGCCAAACAGCTTTGGTAAACAGACTTAAATAAAATCTCTGAACTGTAGAAGCATGTCAAAAAGCATAGAAGGAATTTTGTTTGTAAGCATTTTAATCATACCACAGAAATCTACTCAAGGGTATTTTTATTGGAGTCCAAGTTCAACTAATATATGAGCTTGGTTCTGTGCATTACTCCCCACAAGCCTGACACAGTCCATTAACCACCTAATATGTTAGAAACAGTTTTCTTGTACCCAGCTAAAGCCACAATATGTTTTTGTTAGAAATAAGTTTGTTCTGCACTCACTTTTACACATACCAGAAGATTGAAGGAGCTCTGAGCAAAGTGGTCATTTTAGTACAGCCACTCAAGGCCAGTACAACTAAAATTAAGTGCCCTTGCCAGAAATTTTTGGTACACACAGATGAGAGCAGCAAGTAGCGTCTATGTTACTACCATTAATTTCATATCACCTCTTGTTGCTGGTCACAATTGCTATTTAGCAGTAAGGCCACAGTATCACTACAAGAAAAACCAGGCCCAGGGAGGCGCAGCAAGTCCTCAGTGAATATCTTCTTGTGAGGCACATCTGCTGTGGGGCTTTGTACCAGTAGGTTTCTCACAAGGATAATTCCATGGCTGTCAAGAATTTATTTTTCTACGAATTGTACAAGCTGTTTGCTGTCAGAACTATCCCTTAGTAAAATACAAGAAACATTCCAGTGCTCAGACTAAATCTCTAGTCTCTGCACAAGCCTCAGGAGCAACCACACATTAACCTCTTCATCCCAATCTTCAAGTCAGATGTGCAAAGACATTTGAGTCCTTCTACTGGCACACTTGCCAGAGAAGTAAGCACTTTCAGACATGTAAAGTTTTGATTCATCTCTGCATCTCACGAGGTAACAGTACCAAGTAGGAAGATTCATGTTCATAGACCATGAGTGAAATAAGTGATCAAATGCTCAGAAAAATTCACTTGTAGTAATCAGCCAATCTGACTCACATTCTCAGCTCATCCAATTCCACTTACTTAGGTTTATAAAGAACCTCACCAAAATTACTGCATCTAGAAACCCATATTCTGATTAGACCATATGTCAGACACAAAAAAAAAAAAAACCAAAAAAAAAAAAAAAAAAACAACAACTTGGAATTACTGACTCTTCTCCTCTTCTCCTCAAAGTCCTAGTCACCGTAGCTTGAATTCCAAAAGCATTTTGTTTCTAAGGGTACAGGTATGGATTGATAGGGATTTTCACAGGTAAATTTGTATTCTTCATCTGTGTAGTCACAAAGTCTCACCTTTTAGATCTCTTAGTCCTCCTAGACAGTTGTTTGGATCATTACTATTAAAAAATTATGCCATATTCTCAGTATGATAAATAAGTGATAATATGCGTAAATTAGAGACACAGTGTTGGCAAACAAAAACAGACTTAATTTTCACCTTGTCATTGTCACACACAAAATTATGCCATCTCAGGGGGGAAACATTGAACAGAAATATTACTAAGTTGGAACTTTTTAACATAAGAGTTCACTTCAAATAGAGACTAGTACAAGTGTGTCTGCTACTTTCAGCTGAAGGAGCACTAGAGTAATTCCTAGCTGTTTTCACTAGATATGGAGAAAATCAGCATTAAGCTATGAGCATGCAAACTGCTGATAAAATGGATTAACTTGTAAAAGGCTCATTTCTGCAAAATCCTGTTGCTTGTCACTGAACTCCTTGTGTGTCTGCAAGTCAAGTCTCACCTTCAGACCTAACACTTCAGATTTTTCCTCCCTGCAGCAAAGAGGAAGAGGGCACAAGTTTTGTCCTTATGTTATTCACTTCTTTCATCTATTTCTGTGCCAACTACAGATTTATTCCTTGTCTTTTTACTGCAGTCTCAAAGCACACCACAGCTACTGAAAATACACCATTTTGCCAAAACAACCACAGAACTGATGACATGGTTATAAGTTGCATGAACTAGAAACTGAATCCAGATGTCCTAGATTTTGCTTCTAAGAATACCTCTATTTTCCTTTGCATCTGAGGTTTCTTTTCTCATCATGACTAATACTGCAGTCTTTACATCTTCTCTTTAAACCTGCCATATGTGAGAGAAGAAGAGGTTCTGGGATCAGGCATCTCTTTTGACAGTCTGGGGAGAGCAACTATTCTTGCCAGCTACCTTAGGACACAGGTTAGAGGCTAGAGTCTGGAAGAACAATAGAGTTGAGGTGTCACAAACATTTTGGCGTAACAAGGTCTCAACAGCTTAACACCTTACAGCAACCACTGCACAGCAGCTTTATCTCACATCAACCAAAAAACGCAGCATGGGCTGACAGCTGCAAGTAACAGGATGGAGCACTAAACACTTCTTCTGTTTCCCTGAAAAGTTGCAGTAGGACTAAGTTGAAACTCTCCAGCTTCAAAAATATCCTGAAAGGCCCACACATCACAAGCCTTCTGGGGACTACTGCTAGAATGTAGAACTTGAGCTCATGGTCAAAGATACAAAACTTTCCAGATCTAGAGAGGGTGAGGAAAGTTCATAATTCTTTTGCCAAACCTGAGCATATTCTGCTTTAGAGCTCCAACGTCAAACAGAAAGTGAATTCAGTGATCTTGATGCCACTTGCTCCTGTCAATTTTGAGACCTTTGGTGTTCTGCAGTTTTGTTCAATAAAACTGAATTTTTTCTGCTACTACAAGCTCACAATGCCTAAAAGGAATGTTCCCACAAAACACTTCTGATGGCACAGACATTTCACAATTGTTTCCAATTTGAGGGTAGAACTGATTGAAGAGATCCATTGTCATCCTCTTCCTGCAAAAACTGATGGCAAATGACTAATTCAGTGTTGCTCTGCCTCTGTTCCAGACAACATCCATGAGAGTCATATCTGGCACATCACATAGTTTTGTCTTTGACAGTTGTGAATGTCTGAACAGAACAGAGTGTGGACACATGTGGCCAAAGTGAGGGGAAAAAAGCCCCATGGGTGTCATTGCCCTTAGCTTATTATTATTAGAACATAATGAAAATGAGTAGTGAAAGCCCCACAAGAGAGATGGGGCTTCCAAATAAAAGGTACACTGATGCAGGGAACCCGAGGCCAGCTCCAGCTGACCTTGGCCCAGAATGGGAAGCAGCAGGGTAATGTTTCCTCTGCAGCCTGTCACCAACACATGAACGTCATCTCACCATTGCCAGAGAGGCAATTTGGCAGGCTACCCTTACCATGCATTCATTATCATCTGCCACCTGCAGATCATCCCTCCCTTCCATTTGCAACACACTGATGCTCACTAAAAGTTTTCTTAGTCCTGACTAGCACAGCTGCCACCAGGTGTTTGAACTAAATGAGCTGTCTTGCTCTATTCAGCCCTCACACAGAGGCCTACCAGCTGTGGAGATGGTAGTTGCCCCAAGAACACTGGTGAGGATACCTTTTTTTTTTAAACCAGTTGGGTTTGAATCATTAAGGAAGATTACTCTTACCTGCTGCAGAATAAGGAAATTGCAAAGTTTTGAGTTGTTAACTTACATTTATTCTATTTTTAATATCACAGCTCACATCCCCCCTTCTAATTTGACCTCCACTGAAACAAAATTCTCTAAAGGATCCTCATTCCATCTCCTGGCTTTAGTAGAGTTAATCTTTGCAAGAAAAGCATGCGCCTTTCTAACAAAACTTTTTCAAAGGGTGATGATTTTGATCACCAAACTCCAGCTATCTCAAATTATTAACATGTACATTACAGGCTAAATAATATTAAAAATACTTCCTCCCCAAATCCTCTCTAGTAGGTTTACTATTGTCAATAAAATGAGAGTAGTGGGGCCCATGATTATGCATAGTAAAAAGATTCAGAAAGAGAAAGAAATATCAAAACTAAGCTTATAACCCATGAAAACCTCGGGAAATGAATGAGCATATCAACTAAACCATGCTAAAATGAAATTCCAACAGTAAATATAGAAGATATGTGACAGAGAGGTCTCAGCTGCATGAAAAGAGCCTTTCTGGGTTATTCCACCGTTTTATCACAGTGATCTTCAGGAGGGCTGACAGTTCTGCAGTTCCTCTACTTGCACAGGGCTTTAAACTTATGTCCACCTCATAGACCTTATGGGAAGGTTGGGCACCTCTTAAGATCCTTTTGTTTTAAGCCTTGACTTCACACAGCATCTGACTAGATTGGAAACCTTTTAATGTAGTCAATAATCTTTTGGTAGCTGTAACACATTGATACAGGGATACATATAAGCCTTTTGCCTTTTATGTAGTGAAAAGTCGTAGGAACTGCTTCGGCACAGATAGGAAAGAAGGTAATGCTGATCAAAGCACACCAAACTGCTTTGCAGTTTCATCACAGTTCCCAAATCTGTTTCTTCCACCCCTCCACCAGTTCCTTAAATATTACAGGATACTTGGTCTCCACTGGTCAATACTATTGCTTTTCACTGGGGTAAAGCACATCCTCAAAACTTGACAGCACAATCTTTCTTTGAACAACCTTGAAGACAGAGTTACACAGAGTTACCCTTTCCTCAACTTCTCTCCACTCATGTGTTAGGAGCACTGCGTATTTTAAATCCTGAAGGCACAACTACCACCCCTGGAAGAGGGGGCAACAAGACACTATGAAACAGGCACTGAAATCCTCATTTTCTCTTACTGTCTGCTTTTACCTTTAGGTGAAGTCACACAAGTAACAAACTTCTTTAGTTTGGGTGCAAGAGCTTCCCTCAATAGTAGATCAAAGACTTGTAAAGTTAGAGTCATGGTTTTCCATAAACAGCAAGATTACCACAAATTGCTTCCTAGAAAGTGTTAAGATAAGGCATTGGAAAGCCAGGAACTTCAAATCATAAGAATGAGATTTTGTTCAGTAAGAACATTGTCATTGATCTCTGAGGGGTGATTCCATTTCTAGGTCACCTGTAAGAAACAGCTGGCGAACATCAGAAAAAAAAGTTCCCTCAAAGCACTTTTGGGCTCTCTTTATCGATTGCTTCCAAGAGAGGGGTCATGGTCATCTTCCTAACATGTTCTTATATCACACTCTTTTGTGCAACTGAGGGTTACCAGGCACATTTCAAATGTCAACAAGATGACAGAACTAGAATACTCCGGTGTCTATAACAGAGACCCAAAATTATCTGTAAACATTGATGGCACAGTTCTGGTAATTAGTTTGAAAAAGTTACATCACTGTGGATGCTCCAGGAAGAGATGTAGAGAGCCAAAACTGCCAGATGGATTATTTTCTGCAAGTTATTTGTTCAGCATACCATCAGAGAAAATTCAGATAGAATGTAACATAATAGGACAGTGTAACAATTATTCTAAATCTGTGCACAGTTTAGAAAAAATTGCTTCCCTTTTGTAGCTCTACTGAGCTATCAGCATGCTTCTATAATGGAATTACAGTAAAATTTACTTTTTACTTCTCTAGCAAATTCTATCAGACAGTTCTTTTCAGAACAAAGCAGAGAAAAATTCAGAACTTTAAGGCTTATTCAATCCTCAGAATTTTCTTTAAGGATTAGAAAGAAAGGTCCATTGTATTCTCATTCTATGTACAGCTTTTTTAAAAAATCTGACCTTTACCTACTAAGTAAATGAGATGGAAAAGAGGTTTTACCTGCTGTAATAGCCATATGATGCATCCAAATCTAGCAATGAAAGTTACATCAAATTCATCAGTTCCCAAAATGAATGGACATTTTTAATCCAATGTAGTGCCTTCTACCTCCAGACAGCACTCTTGGAGCCAATATTCCACTTCAAAAAGAGCAAAGCAGTAATAGGCACCAGTGTCTGTCACCCAGAGTCTTTGAAGCATCACAGTCTTAATATAAGGGAAACTCTTCCTGTAAGGGATGTAAATCAAAAGAATTTGGTCACATAAGTCTTTCACTTAGTCATATTTGGTCATTCTTATTTTCAGCACATACAGAGGGTCAATATAAGAAAGTGAAGTCCTACCCTGCTGTTTGAGTGGTCTAACAGCCATTGCACATTCTCAGTATCAGGATCTCTGCCAGCCATGCTTCAGTGGTTCCAAATGCAGATCTGTGTGTGACGTGAATGGACAGAGTGCAAGGGCACCCTCAGCTTCATGAACTGTCCCATGGCACTGCTAAGGCAGGTGTAGGAACACAACACCAGTAATGTAGCTACACCACTCACATTGTTAACACTGGTCCTGTTTGAAATAACTTTTGAGATTTTATAGGCTGTCCAGCCTGCAATATCTGAAATTATGTTGATATTGAAAGTCCCGTCAATCACCAGTTTCCAGGAGTGTGGCAAGGCAGGGTGGTGACACTCAAGGCACCAAATATTTGCAAAAAATATAATGCAAAGTCATGACTCATTTTAAGAGCGATTACCATTATTTTTCCTCCCCTCAGTGTGCTACAATACCTTTTCAATGGCTTAGAAAAAAAAAAAAATAAGTTTTTGAAAAACATCTAGTGCAAACTTACAGCAATATATGGTGGATTAAGTGGGATAACAGTAAAAGATTACAGCAGTGACTCCTTTTGGTGTGGTTTAAATCTCATATTTTACGGGGCACCAACAGCCTATTAATCTCCTGCCTTGATTTATCCTTAGATAAAATGATAGAATTACTTTATTTGTGCTGAACAGATCCCTAGTTACTACTTTCAGAGGGAATTCCACCATGGTAGAAATGAATCCCAGACTGCCACCACTGGAAGCCCACGTAACCCAACTCTGTGCATGCTGATTTTTACAGCAACAAGAACTGTTACTCAGCCCTTTAGGATTCAATTGCTCTTCCTATGTTAATTTGATAGGTATCTAACCTAGATAACTAATCCAGATTCCTTCCATAATCTATGGAAACAAAAAAAAAAAAACGCCTTGAGAGAAATTTGTTCCATTGCAAGTCTCTCTGGAGGTGTCACTTAGTCTCTATTTAATACAGAGGGAGCTTGGGATCTATGTCCATATAAGATAGACCTCAGTATGTGAAGTTTCTTGATATTTCATTAGTGGTGCAATTATTTTAAAACTAATTTTATCTTCCAGTATGAAACCAGTTTGCTTGGCATACACAGGCAATGTATATAAGAATGATTTATTTCATATGACTGTTAGTGGGTATATTAACAATAAATATCCAAAGAGGAGAAAAAACCCCTCCCAACTCTAAAAAAAGTTAAATGTTATTATACTCTGAAAATCATCTCTGTTTCATATCTCTAAAGGTTGACATTAGATTGCTTCCCTACAGTTTTCCTATTTGCATACTGCTAATGAGAAATTGCAAGCCATTTCTTTTGTTGGGCTTCTAATGAGCCTGATTTGTTTCAGTCTGCAGCCTCTACACAATTTTATCCCACACACTGAATGTCAAGTGCCACTCCCATCCCTCACCTGTGTTCCTAAAAACCTAGTCAACTCATCCTCTGGGAGAAAGGAAAATGCTAACAACCAAAATTACAAATACTTCATTGTCTTATTACAATATGCTTATTTACATAAATGCCCTCTATTCATCTTATTGGATCAGCCTGACAAAAACAGAATTTGCATTTAAATAGTATGACTATAATTGACATCCAGTACCTACACTTATTTTCATACTCTTATATCCACATATAAGAGGCAGGGAAAAGCTTTTTCTACTCAGAGAACAAAAGATTAGGATGAGATAATAAGCAGAGCAATTTCTCAAATTTTATATTTTAAATTCTCCATGGAGCCTGCACTCTCCCAGACTATAAAGTGTGATAATTGAAGAAGTAGCAGAGAAGAATCAGGCTTGATCTAGTGAAGGAGAAATTGAATTAGCTTGGATGATACCACAAAGAAGAGCCACTTTTACGTCACATCTCTGAGTAGAAACATCCCAGGCAAAAGATACAGCACATAGAGAACACTGGCCGTTGCTTTTGTTTGTGGGGTCTGCATTTCTTTTTCTAATCAGGACAGCTATCAAATCATACACTGAGAAGCAGAAACACAGGTCCAAAGTAAAAAGGTTTTGTTATCAGACTGGAAGGAAGGGTTGTCACTTCAAAACATAAAAAGAATGCTGCAGAAAGTCCCTGGAAATTCTTTCAGTACCACTCTGCTGCAGGAAGGGAACTGCATTGCACCTGAGAGACAAGGTGGGAAAAGTGGCGGCCCTGTTCTCCACTGGGAACAGTGGCCATGGAATGAGAAGTGGAATGGATGAAGACTAAACTCTACTAGGTACAAGAACTGGGACAGGATCATAGAGCAGATTAATGTCCCCTCTAAACTCAGCTGACTGTAGATGAGCAGCCCAGTACCTAAAAGCATCCCACAGACATACATAGCAATTAGAAACTGCTTTGTCATCTCAAAAGGAAGCCCAAAACCAGAATGAATTATTGAAAGCTTCATTTCCTGAGGTTCTGGAATACAACGCAATCATTGCTTGGATGAAGGAGTACAGTAATTACAGGATACTGATTATGGTTTTATTGGGTGTTGTTGTTGACACTCTGTGGTTCTCTTCTCCACTGCATTTCTCCTCCATAAAGCCACAGAAGTGTCATTGCCACATGACACACTTCCTAAATGAAACATTTAAATGAGATGATGATTTGTTAAATCCGAGAAAGTAAAAAAAAAAAATTGTAACAACGTCCAGAGGATAAAAGCTTGAAGCACAGTTGTATGAACTCAGCTGAACAGCTCCAACTAAAACAGCATTCTCAAGGCATGGGCCAGAAAAGCAAGAGAAAGCTTACACAGGACATACCACTTTAGACAACACGATGGCAACTCGCTTCCCCTAAAGATGGGATTATCCAGTTATGGGCTTCAAGAGTGTCACAAGAAAGGGAAATGTTACTTACTCCTAGTTGCTCCTATTGAGATTCCAAGTCACAATAGATTTTAAACATTTCCCAAGTCTTTGGGGTGGAAAAGCAATCTCAGAGCAGACAGAGTTCACAGAGGCTGACACAGATAGACTGATGTTAATGGCCTTTACAAAATCCTCTTTTGTGTCAGCCTCAGTGTCACAATTGGGTTTGTTGAGCTGAGCTAGTGTGACCTATTTGCTCAAATATTTTGGGGCTTGAGGACAGAAAGAGTCTCCATGACATTTAAATAGATCCATCTGACCCACTTCAGTATCACCAGCATGTGTTTTGTGTTTGATTTCTACCTTTTTTATAATCCCAGCAGCTAAGACAAAGAATATTTTTGGAAGAAAAAAATGAAGAAAAAATTCACAACTAAACCCCAGGCAGAAAAAATTGTTTCCAAATATCTTCCAAAGCTAACATTTATATTTTTGCAAGGCATTTTTAATTAATCAAATTCAGACAAACAAAATACTTTCAAGGCTTAGCCCTCAAATTAACATCTTTCAGCTGCTTTGCCAAGACCAGCAGTATCCTTTTCCCCCCAGCACAAAGGAGGGCTTTTCTACAGCACTCTGCAAATTATATCAGTGTCTCCCAAAAACCTCAGGTATTCTCAAAATTCACCTGGCCATAATCAAAGGCATAAAAATGTCAACTTGTTAACCTGATTTTCAGATTGTTGACTCTAGAATCTGGCACACAGGCATGGTCTGCAGCATGCCGCACCAAACAATTTAAAAGACCGTTTTCAATGCAACGGGGATAATTAATCCTATTCCTCATAAGACGAAGAAATAGCACCCAAGACTCCATTAACAGTACCTCAGACTCAAAGTGCAATATAGAAAAGTTAGTGGCAAAACAAAATTAACTGAAATTTAAGGTCTCCTAGAAAAAGTACCAACATTTCCCTTTGTTTCTGCATGGGTGTCATCTACTGCAATCTTCCCAAGATTTTCCCAAGAATTTAAGCTAAAAGACTGCATGTCATCAAAAACAGCTTCAGTAAATGCTTCAGGTCTTTTATCAATACTCTGACTTGTCATGCACTCTATGTCTTACAGGTATCCAGTCACTTAAACTGATGCAAATTCTACCAGGGTCAAAATGACATTTTCCATTGCCTACAGACTCAAATCAGGCCAATTACCTACTGAAAATTATGACCAAAAAATTATTCTCCTTTCCTCTACATTATTTGAGTTTTTACACATCTTTTACAAAGCTTTTGTATAATCCAGCTGAGTTATTAATGGGATCTGGAAAATAATTTGCCTTTTTTCCCCTGCATTTTTGCAGGCCAATGTACTTGTCAGTTCTGACACAGAAGAGAATTTGGGGTTTTTCTGCCAAAATATATCATCCAGTTACAAGCTGATTTGCTGCTTTTCTCAAACCAATGCTCTCTGTTCAGCCTAGTCAGAACAAAGTGATCCACTGATCCACTCAACTGCTTGAGATTACAGGTAGCAGAGTGTTCAATCCCCAGTACTGTAAATGGGCATATCAAGAACCTGCCTTACAGGGGTCAAAAGTCAACATATGTATCTAAAAAGTTAATGGTTTTCACTGCTTCCAGCAGAGGACTTGAGTTCTCTACAGACAGATTATTCTGGGCATTTGAAGACCTCTACATGACATCATAATCCATAGCTGCTTTTTAATTTTGCATCAGACAACTGACCTTTCACTTCCTTTGTGCTTTTATTTGATATTTATCCAGCCAGGCCATCCTATTCTAGACATCAATCTGGTCTCCAAGTCACATTTCTGTGACCCATTTTTTCCCACTGCTTGTAAGGTGGGTCCTCCAGTCCTTTTCATGCTGGAAGTGTCCCAAGAACTTCCAGTCAAATGAACATCTCTACCCGAGGATATCAGGACACTGCACAGCACCAGCTGTTCTGCTCATCTCTTCTATAAGACACATCAGTTTCAACCTGATGAAAAGCAAACTCCAGCTTCAACTCATTAACACCACAGAAGTGAGTAGCTTTTGACCTGCTCAAGTGAGTCAGTTGAGGCGCATCTGAATTTCATAGAGGAACACTCCTTGCTGGTCTGTATGACCCCATAGATCCTTGAATATGCATAACTAAGGATTAAAATATTAGCAGTATTTTATAGCACTTAATTCACTCTTTTCTCACTCTCCTTCCTTCTGCTTTTTTTGCATCCTTAATGTCTAAAAGACACGTTTAGTTCCCAGGGAGCAGCAGATCCTTAATATTGCTTTTATTCCATTTCCAAGTCATCTTGTCCTTTCCCCCGTCACCTTGCATATCACCATCAATTATTTTTTTTATTGTATTCTACTAAGAAATTTCTCTGTTCTTTTGTACCCTTCTAGTCCTCTTTTTTACTCTCCCACCCATTACTTGTGGGTTTTTTATCCCAACATCTGTTTCTTCCTGACGCTTTTTCAGTGCAGTCTTGAACATCAATCACTTATTTTACAATATTATTTTCATTTTTTTCCTTTGGTTCTGTCATTGCTACAATATTCCATGAGGTGCTCACAAGGCATTGAGAAGTGCTGCTTAATTACTTGCCTTCAGGAGTGTAAGCTGCTCACATGATAAAGGCAAGAGCTCCAGAAGTCACTGGAAGAAGTAATTTTCTGGCATTTTGGTTGAAATTGAAAGAACAATAACAACATCTAGGACAGTTACAGAAGTGAGCTGTGCTGACTAACTCAGTGGCCATTTCACAAGCTCAGGAGAGTTTGCAGGATAAGGATGATAATTACGTTTTTTACAGCTTTTCCTGATTTCTGCTACAGATATTTTTGTCCTCTATGACAATTTTTGCTGACGTATATCCATGCAGAAATAGCAGGCTAGAAGCTGTTACAAGCTCCTCTCAAACAGCTACCTGCAAACGAGAGACTGCTTAGTTATTTCCCCCTTCCCCTTTTATTCAGAGCAGCAAAAGAATCCTCATGCAGATACAGTCCCAGCTAAGCCCAGAAGAGACATTCAGATAGAATTGGTACATCTGCCAGCCTGCAATGCCATTTTTTGCCTTAGAATGACTAGAGAAGCCAGCAATATGGGGCAACATGGCAAAACCCTACAAAGATTATTTAGGAGAATCACACACTAGAGCTGAGCACTCCATCCCACACAGAGCCACGTCTGCAAATACATGTCTTCTGTCTAAGTGGCAGAACTACATCCCTCAGCAAGCCAGTGGTGCTTGTGAAACAAAAGGAGCAGTGGTGCAGCTCAGGCTGCCTCAGTCATTCTATTTTACTGTACAGTTTTCTCCCTGCCTATGCCCAGCAATCTGATTCAGGCAGCTCTTTGTCAGCACATTTACCTGGGCCTTCATTCAACACGATACCAAAGTAACACAATTCTGGCTGTTTTAAGGCCAAGTACAATCAAAGTTCTGGAATGCATCTGTACTTAGCATTAGAAGTGCTTTTGATGAAATCAGTGCTAGATAAGCCATGCATGGAACACACAATGCTGATCAAACATCTGCACGCTCTCAGGTTTCTCTGTTCATTCTCTAAACACCAAATTCACCAGGATCAATTTTCCCTAGTAAAACTCAGTCCTTGAGCCCACACTTCTGCTGACACTCCCAGCCTGAAGCACATTGTAAAGGCATTAGTCTCTGCCTGTTGTCTTCCCTGCTGCCACTAACAACAGGGATGAAATTAACTTTAGCAGACAGAGCAGCCAGGACAATTATTACTTCAGTCAGGGAAAGGATAGTATTATATTTTCCCAGCTCCATTATGAAGGAACTCTAAAGCCTTAGAAAAGTCATTATTGATGGACCTGAATAAGTTTGTAAATCTATTATACTGCGCATCACCTAGACAACTTGTTTTCTCAGGTTCTGACTTGCATAATCAGTGAAAAACTGGGGCAGGGTGAGGGGATCTGGAGGGAGAAAAAGCCTTTTCTGCCTACTAATTAAATCATAAATAATAATAGAGAACACAAGATATCCATTTTCTGTATAGAATCAAATCCCCAGGGGCTGACTACCTCCTTCACTAGCCCATCAAATTTCATACAGGCAGAGTACAGTTTCTCATTAACTGTTTTGGGTTGTTTGATGAAAGAAAATCTTTGAAATAATATATTTAAATGAAGCAGCATTAAAATGCCTTGTTTTGATCATGTTTGACTAACAAATTTCTTTTAAATGCTCTTTTCAAGCCTCATGATGAATTCGTCCACAAAGACAAATAGCAGAGTTTCAAATCTGGGGATTTAATTGTTCCATCTTGCAAAATAAAGATTTTTTTAATAATACTGCCTTATCCCAGGTCATGATGAATATAACAAGTCAGGAGAGGTACATTTTCCACACAATCCCCCCAGGCCCCCTCAAAACCACTGAGTTTTCCCCCTGTGAGCGTGGCTGTGACTAAAAGTCAGACCAGGGTTTGAGTGGTAGAAAACATGACTTTTCCTTCCCATAGCTTGTTGGGAAAGAGTGACAACTACTGAGCCTCACAAACCTCTCTTGTACAGGGCAATGTGTTATCCCACAAGACAATGGCAATTCTCCACCTAGCTCAGAGAGAAATTGATGCACTCCTGGTTTATCTAATTCCTTAACTTTTCCATCTTTCCCTTTATTTCAGCAATTGATATAATACTATCTCAAATGGACTCAACATCAACTTTTACTGAGTCACTTTATTTTTCCTTATTTCTCTGCTAAGTCATTTGCACTCATTACAAACTCAAAACATCTCCCCACACACAGTTCTATTTTCAAGGGAGCAAGAAATGGGGGAAAAAACAGGAGACAGGAAGAAGAGATGCTTGCAGAAGTCATCCCTAAAATCAATTTGAGCAGTGCTTCATCTCCTCTCCATTCCCACTGTGTTGTATCCCAAGCGTCTCAGTTAAACTGTAACTAACGAGCAAAACCAACAAGCTCAGCCACAAGGCAACACCTGCAGCAGAGCCTCTGCTCTGGTGTCGGGTGGCAGAGTTCATCAGTCCCCACAGCCATCGTCACGACTCCAGAAGAAACCACAATCTCCCTTTCCAATTTATTTCTTTCCAGTCAAAGCCTAAGGCCCATATTTAAATGCTGTAGTCTAGATTTACACACAGATGAAATCCCACCAACTCCAGAGGCAGCTGCTTCGTTTCATGCTGAGTAAAATAACCGTGGCAGCAGCTAACAACTGATTAGTCCATTCCCAGCTGGAAGAAGAAAAAAGTCTCTGACTAAACCAAGCTACTACATAAAATACAGAGGCAGGTTAGCTAAGTGAAAAAAGTGGTTTCGATGGGAAAAATGTAACTGATTCTGTCACTAAGAAATGGGGCATTTTCCTGCTGACAAAGCACTACCTAAGGGACCAAATCCTGGGTGCATCTTCTTAAGGGCTTCTCCAAATCCTCATCATGGAAGCTTCATCAAAATGTATGAACATTTTCTTAGCTTGGCTTGTATCTCGGCAAACTCCAAAACACAGCAGGAAATATTGCCCTAGTACAGAAGTAGCCCAAAGTTACATTAAATTACAACTAAAGAATGATTCCACAGCTACAGGGAAACCAGTAGACTTTAATATTTATTGCTAAATAAATACAAATTTCTTAACCACAGCTTCTATTTTAGCATTATGAGAGCACTAAATGTGCATCAAGACTCTGTCACAAACAAAATGCATGCAGCCACATCTCTTGTTTTTACCTACAAGTTTCCTATTTGAAACCCCTAGGAACTCAGTCCAAAAACCCACAAAAAAACCATTTTATAACAGTGCTAGAAAATATGTGAAGTGTAAGAACCACCTAGACCTCTCTTGGGATCAGCAGATTTCAGAGTAGCCAGAAGTAAACCAGATTAGAAACTCAAGACCTGTGCTGGGCCTAGAAGCAAGTAGTATTTA